>WSXT02004840.1:0-14944 GCA_011762715.2 Neuroterus valhalla | reverse complement strand
ATTTCGTAAGGGACTGAGGGTATAATTTGAAATATTTTGATCGCCCCCCCCCAAATATTTTCTAGATCCGTCCCTGGTCTGCAAAGACACTGCAAACCACAAACGCAATCTGTCAATGGCCCAGATTGATTACCAGAAAGTTTTATATTCAACTTCCCATAGACTTTCCATCTTTCTGTTGAAAAGCTTGAAGGTTTATTCAGATGTAGTAGGATGCATTAGGAGAATAATGCCTCTTTGGAAGACCAAATTTACCATCTCGTCTGGAAAACATCGTGTTACTTCCAACAGTGTCACTTCCCAGAGAGGTGTCTTTCAGGGTAACGCGATTAACCCTCTCCTCTTCTGCATTACACTATTTCCTTCATCCTCCAAACTGCGTGATTCTTATGGATACCTCTGTGGCGGGACTACTGATCATGAGCATAAGGTCACTCATATATTCTATATGGATGACCTAAAGATCTACGCTTCTGGAAAAGAACATCATAAAGATGCTCTAAGTATTGTGGGGAGGTACGCACGAGAAATCGATATGGACTCTGGATTAGATAAGTATTCCAAGACTCATCTGAAACGTAGAAGAGCAGGTATAGATAAGGATCCTGATGCTTGTTGACTGGAGTGCTATTAGACACCTCAGCTTCGATGAATTTGGTCATCAAACCTGTCGCCGTTGAACAAGATATCTGCGACTAACATGCTTGCCGTCCCAGTTCTACTCTATTCGTTTGATATGGGTCTATGGCGTGAACCTCATCATCAGAAGTGAGGATAGTGCATTACTCCATCAAGATGCTTCACTTCTAAAAACACAGGTGAAGAAAATTGAGGCCTAAAACTTTCCGAAACAACCTGAAGACAAGGTGATGCACAGAAAATTTTACAAAATTGTAAAACACTATACCGAGAAACCAAGAAAAAGGAGAAGTACAAAGATTTCAGAGAACACCCACAGCGACATCATCAAAGATATTCGGTCAAATTAATCGTTCTTATCATCGGTGCTCTTGGAGGTGCAACGTCTGCACTGGTTAGTAACCTGAAAGCCATACCGGATCGCTCCGTGTCCTCAAGACGCAGGAGGGTTTTGCCGGCCCTTCATTGTGATTTCGTCGTGCATTTGGTCACTTATCTCACGGTCGTGAGACGTAGCCATAGATGTGTTATACCGCGGTTCAACTGGGAGCCTGTGCCATTTTCCTGAATGACGGTTGCTCCCGGGCGGACCCTGCGGTGATTGTGGTGTGGGAATCCTTCTGCCACATACCCAATGAAGTCTTGCCCACATTGTGGAACTCTATCCTGGAAGCAATGGACTGACGATTGTGCTTATTGTGCGCACCACTGAAAACGAAGTGATACGAACATCTCATCCAGTAGACTTTCTTTTAGTCGGAGCGCCATAACACAACTTCTTACCGCTTATCATTCTCTAAATTAACTGCAGTTTAACCAGTTATTTCTTTGAAATCCACCTTTGTTTTTAGCCTTTTTACTCGTTAAGCCTAACTTACAGGCGGCAGAATAATAAGAATCCAACATAGTCGCTGAGCTAACTCTGGCCTGACTTAGTACTTCTCCAGATCCTCTTTGAATCGGGCGAATCAGCTATCTTAATGATGAGGAGTTATGGATGAGTTTTTTCTCTATACGTTTCCCAATAAAAAATCGCCTCTTGGTAAGTCCTCTCAACTACAAACTTTTTCGCTCATAAAATACATTATTTAAAAAAAAAATCATAAACACAGAATGAAGACAATCTTCGGTCACTATAGGAACTTTATGATTTGAAACAGGAAACACGTCTTAACAAAAACGTTGATATTTATTCACAGGTCCACGTTTTATATATGCATCTGCATATACGCACAGTGCTCTACCAATTGATATCTAGTTCCGAACATGAGTATCAAGCGGCATTGGGACCCTAATCGCGTATTCCGCTTATCTTAATCCAGCATGTCTTTATTTAAGGAATGAACTTATCTTCGAACCCGTATCATAAAATAAAAAATTTCAACAAATATCATAAGAGATGATTTCGCGAAGAGAGCGGCTGGTCGGAGACAATTATACAATAACGCTCATTCCCGTATTTCCAGGACTGCGTATACTCATGTATACGGATGTAAATTTATGAACGGAGTTGCAAGGAAATCGAAGGTATAGTTTCCGTTGTATGTAGACTTCTACGATATACTTCTACTTCTACGGTATACCGTAGAAGTTTGGCTAGTGAGTAGATCGAGCAGTTTGTCAACTACTAGGCCTCACACAAGGTGCGGCAGGACGCCTCCCTGTGGGCAGCCCCTGTTATCAGCTCCACATGGTGGTGTCTCCCTTCGTCGTTGTGAGGATCATGTTGCTAAGCATGTGACAGATAACCCGACAGCAGGTCAACTGCTCCGCGAAGGGCCGTTTCGAGCAAGTTACCAGCCCTACAAGTGTGCAGCTCCTTGTGAGGTGGCCTTGTCACGGATATATCTATCTCCATGCCTTTCTTCTGTTTTTGGTAGAAAAAATGTGAGGCTGATCGGACGAGGATCCTTGGGTAAAGCATAACCGGTCCTGATTGTTTTCAGAATAAAGACTTCTCGCGCACCTCTCGAATCCGTCGCGGAAAAGCCCTAGCAAGACTCACGAGCGGCCCCATGATGACCCACCAGCTCTCTGTAAGAAGGGTAGATTACTGTGATCTGTAGCAGGAGATTTGTAAGGGCTTTGAGGTATATGAAAATATATATATTATACAATAAATATATTAGAGTCTATTGTAGAAAATTTCCTCGTTTTGGCCAAATTTAAATCGAGTACGAAGCACGAGACATGCGATGAGAATGTATTTGTTGAAGCCAAAGAAGCTCTAACAAAAAAGGATTCACAATCATCGGATTGTAGCAGCCAACGCTTTGTTTTTATGTTTCGAAATATCCAATATGAAATGCAGGAGTGTCTGAAGACACAGTGGCTTGTTTGAATGCCATGGAAATTTCATGTTCAATCGAAATAATTTTTTTATCTGAGAATTCTCCTTTGTCAGTTAAAAGCTCGCGTGCTCAGTTAAACATTGAATAATCCCCTTAGAGAGTTTATTCTTGTTTATAAATGAAATTTTCCTTCGAAGAGTTTCAAGCTTCTTCAGCTACAGAACTCATTTATTACATTGAGAAGTATTATTCTGTTTAGAGTATCTTCGAAAATTTATGTATTCACCTCAAGATCCTTCTTTCTGGTCGGAAATTCAGCTTCAAATCCAACAAGTTGAAATTTTTTTCGTATACAAATTTATGGGCCTACTTCCGAAAAGGCGAGATGCTTGATTTCCTTCTTACTCCGCATACGTATGTATTTTCAAGCGCTGATTACCAATATGTTAGTGAAGATTGGCGCAAGTTTGATTTTTATGTTGGAATCATGAAAAAACCATGAAATTAGGTTTCTTTTTAGTTTATCTCAGCTAATATGCAAAATTAACCAAAAATTTGAAAAAAGTTGTACATCTCATTAAAATACATATTTTTTGTTCCATACATTTTTCTTCTACGGGTGATAGTAAGAAAACCGCATAAAATCATGGTTTTTTCCGTTCATCTAAGTCAATACTGACAATATTTTGTATAACCAGTCACAGAGGTGCCTTCTGGCCCCTCACGGGACCTGAAAAAGGGGTAGGCATTTAACCAACATTATTTCTGTGACTACTCGTAGGGTTGTCTTTCCGCACCCCACGGAACCTGGGAAATGTGAAGGGGTTCGAGAAATTTCATTCCTGTAGTCAGTCAGAGGGGTGCCTTCCTGCCTTCCGTTTAACGAACATTCTTTCCCATTGGAGGCGGGAACGCATCCCTTTAAGTGGTCGCAGAAATAATGTTGGTCAAACGCCTAAGTCTTTTTCAGGTCCCGTGGAAGGCGGGAAGGCAACCCTCTCACTGGCCACGGAAATAATGTTGGTCAAACGTCTAAGCATTTTCCAGGTCCAGTGAGGGCGGGGAGGCACCCGTGTGATTGGCTACAGAAATAATGTTGGTCAAACCCCTACCCCTTTCCCAGGTCCCGTGGAGGGCGGGAAGGCAACCCTCACACTGGTCATGGAAATAATGTTGGTCAAACGCCTAGGCCTTTTCCAGGTCCCGTGAGGGCGGAAAGGCACCCGTGTGATTGGCTACAGAAATAATGTTGGTCAAAACCCTACCCCTTCCCCAGATCCTGTGGGTTTGCAATAGTTTGACGGAAATAGTTTTTCGGTAGTTTACACAAATTTATTTTCTAAACTGGAAATTCGTGGATCTGATTCTTTGTAGGGAATTGGTCTTTTTTCGTAGAATTGATGTAGTTTAAAATTTGCTCTCATTTTTGTGAAAAGGTAATTTTCGAACCTATTCATGTATTTGTAACAGATCGTCTCCTGGTAAAAAGTTGATTTCCTCAGTTCAAAATTCATTTTCGAATGTCGAAAATTTAGTTATCAGATCTAAAAAGCAGGGCTTAGGATGGAAGATGAATTCATTCGTTGAATGTCAAGCCGCTTCGTGAAGTTCAGCTATCTTAGTAGGAGATTGAACTGTTATACAAAAAATTGGTCCTTCAAGATTGATTATTTGTCTTTATTGGTTTAAAAGTAGTCTTTTCAGTTGAAAATGAGATTTTTTCCGAAATAAGTCGTCTTGGTTCACATTCAGCTATTCTTCGTTGGAAATTTTTCAATTTTATTGAAAATGAGATTATTGGGTACATTCAGAATTTTTCATTCAACATCAAATTGTTCAGTTAAATATAGGTCTTTTTTAATTGAAAATACATGTAATTTGAAGAAAGGATGTTAAGGAATAGAATAAGGTCGTCAACGAGGAGGGAGGAAGAGAGGATAAGCAGGTCGTGTCAGAAAAAGCCCAAAATTATTAACGTAGTTCATGGAAGGGTCCTTACAATTACGTAAGATGTACCTTGCGGGTTGGCGTACTGCGTACTGCCTCAGTAAAGGAGACATAAGATGGGAAAGTGTACATCTGGAATGTCATCGATTCACTAGGAGTGGCACCGCTTTCATATTAACCAACGCGCGTTTGAAAGTTCCTTTTCAGAAAAAAATAATTCACATTTGTGTGTACTTTATTTCTAGATTCATGACATTTTCATAATTATGATATTCATCATCATTACCATGATATGCTGGGTGAGATTATGTCTTGGAACTTCACCATGGCAATTCTACGACGAGAAAAAAATATTCTTCGTGTAAAAGGATTCCTCTTATTTTGATGCGATTTTTCCTCTACAATATGGTATGGAAATTATTCCTCTCAATTTGAGAGGATTGATTGCTCTTGAAGAAGATTATTCTCAAAAGGAAGAGGATCCTCACAAAGGGAGAAAGAAAATCCTCCTAAATGGAGATGATCCTCTAATACGTTCCAAATGCAATCCTCTCATTTGGAGAGTATTTCATCTTACTCTAAATATGATACATAAGGGGTTAGGTTTTTTGTTCAAATGAATACATATATAGTGTTAATGAAAACAACATGGAAATTTATTCAAATTACCTAATACTAATACAATAAATGCTAGATACGATCTATATAAGAACTGAATGATAAAATAATCACTATCAATCTATTCCACGAAGGAATATTGTAATAATGAAATCATATATAATCTGTACACCACAATACCACATGCGTAGATAAACGGGAGAATTTGACTGAAGTTGACACAATACTAGTAGGTTGAAACGTTCTCCTCTCAAAAAGAGAGGATCATTTTCAGAGGAGTATTCACCTTTTGAGAGGAAAATGTGAAAGGATTCAAGTAGAGGTATTCCCTTCTCAAATTAAGAATATTTTCTTCTCGGTGTAGTGTTTAAGAGAAAAATGAAGGAAAATGAGCAATATTTTCGCGAGAAAGAAATGGGTGACGCGATCCAAATTCACGTGGCTGAGTGCCACAAGTTGGCAAAACCAGCATAATGAGAATTCATGTTTTATATAACAATCACACGCTTGAAAAGAAACAACAGAGTGGAAAGAATTTGAGTAAAAGCAAACTTACATAGAAAGCAACGAGTGAATATTATACTTGATGCACTAGCTTCAGGAGTACAAAGGTTATCTCCGTTGGAAGACAAAGCGTCACACGGTCCTGACGAATGCACACTGATCGAATGCATGTACTTTCTCATATTTTCTTTTACATCACTGCCTTTGCTTTATACATTTTCAAGATATTTTTCTATCTCTTCTCTACTCGTACATACACCATCAAAAAGAAGGCTCTCCTTTCTCACGAATATCGACTTCTTATGTACAATTTTCACATTTGCATATAATTCTCTTAGATTTCTTTCCTTCTGTATTCAGCCTCCCCCCAATGCTTGTGTGTTGTGTATGACATCAAAGCTTTAACATGGCTCACCTGTTTTCCGCCTCATGGCATCTTCATCGAGGGTTCTAAAGTTCAATTGGTCTTTAGTGGGAATGCAGATAGAGAGCAACCTAAGTTTTCTTGGGTTCTGACGTGCTGGGAGGTTTTTTTCACCTTGATTAGGGTTTTGGGCGAACACCGAAACGTTGGTAGATATTTCGAATATTTTTGTTTTGTCTGTTTTCGGGAAACAGAGAGGACAAAAGATAAACATGAAGAGAGAGAAGGATATTTGGAGGTTGCTTCCTATTTTGTTCATCTTCTCTTCTCTCCTTCGCCGTTTTCTTCTTATACTTATATTCGAAGGTGGTCGTTCAAATTTTGTCGTTGGATTCTTGGTTTTTCGTTTGATTGCCAAGTGTTGGAGAAAGATGTATATAATTATAGACGGAAAGATAGATGAGGAGAGAGGGGTGTAGGAGAGGGGGGAGGCGCGATCTTATTCTATCCCACACGATTCTCTCTCTTCCATCTCCTTCCCAGATATTAAGTCATTTCTCTCTTCTTATTACCTCTTAACATAATCATATTGCATCATGATTCACCTATTCTTTCTTACCCTTTTTATCACCTACTATCCTCTTTCCCTCACCGATAATTTCTTTTAGCCTATATTACCTCCTTCTTCGATCCCTAGGTATTTGGAAAACTCTTAGCACCGTGAAACCTTCACCACGCTCTTTCTCCTTTCTCCTTCCTTTTACCTTCTGTCTTTTCCCCGCCTCTGAGTCTAGCTCCTTCGTTTATGCCCCTTCTTTTATCACTCAAAGTTTTATATACGTCTAGTGCCAATCTGATATCTTTTGCAACATTAATATCCTCTTTCTCTCCGTTCGTCTCCATGTCTTTTCCCTACATCCTTTACTGGTCAAACAAACGTATCAAACAGTTTCATAATCTAATATTCAATTAACTCCTTTATGTCTTTCGCTACGTATTACTTATTCCTCCTGACACTTTCTTCATACCTCCCTAACGCGTGCTCTATAATTTTCATTTCTCATCCTCATTCCTGTGTTTTTATAGGGTGGTCAAGTGGTCTTGGAGACTAAGGCATGAGCTGTGGAGCCACTCCGTCTGGTTGAGAGTTCGATTCTCGCCGCGCATTTTGGAGAGTTTATGTTAAGAAGAGGTTGGGTTATATGGAAGAGAAGTTTTTGTAAAGACTCTCAAACCTGTAAAAAGGGAGAGAGTACACACCAAAATTCTAAATGTATTCATATCCCTGTAATTAACCCTCAATTCCTTTTTATTATCTGCGAACAAACCTATATCATCCACATATATCAGTGTATATCCGTACCTTTTCCAGAAAAACATTTTCCAATTTCCATATTAATTCTTTAAAATAGAAATCAGTACATTGAACAAGATTGAAAGAAGAAAAGCCTGCCTTGCGCCCAAGGCAAACCAAAAATATTTCTCATTCGTTCACGACCCCTCACATTACTTTTTTCTTTTACTATCATCACATGTAACTTATATAAGGTTAGGATCGGAGTAACCGCTTCGAAAAAATAAACCTTTCTACCTTCAACTTTCTTCACTTCCATCCCTTTTTTGTAGTCGCAGCTGTCTCCTTTTCAAAGCCTTTTGCACATTATTAACGCTCACTCGACTAGTTCTATCCCTTTCTCCTCCTTTAAGGGCTCCATTCGATTCCCACGTAGTACAGACCTTCGATTTCAAGGTTTCAAAGCGTCAATCTTCGATTTGAAGGTTAAGTATGGCATAGTTTTATGCAGAAGATCCTGGTGCATACATAGCTCTTATAATTGGAGTTCCTCTACGCATAGCCCTTCCTGAAATTTTGTTCGTAGATGAGACGGTCTAAAGAATTTGGTGAGAGGCACTTTCAACGCCTCTTTCTTAGACGTCAAAGCATACGAAGTTGTGGTTCCATGTATACCTACTTGTTTTGTAAAAAGGGAGACAGGGAGAATGAGTTTCGGGATTTTGACAGGTAGCCGGGCGCGTAAATATGAGGAAAAATTTCCGGCAAAGGGTGAAGTAGGCTAATAAGGGGTTGTTGGTGAGAGAAGGAGAAAAGAAGAGGAGAGGAAAAGATGGAGGGGGAGAGCGAAAGGTATTTTCATAAAAATACTCTGAATGAGGATGGAGTGAGAAGTCACGAGGAGGGAGGAAAGGTGTATGAGATGGTTGGGAGGAACAGCATGGCGAAAGAGAGAAGACAGAAGGGGAGGAAGGAAAAAGAGTTAAGGTATAATGAGAAATATGGGTGGATTTTACCAATGGAGAGAGCGCGATATGTGAGTGAGAAAGGAGAGAAAGGAGGCCAGGAGATAATAGCGAGAATGAGATGTGGAAGCATGGAGGGCGTTAAAAGGTTCTGGTTCCCGCATGAGAAGAGAATGTGCAAGTTTTGTGGAAAAGGGTATGCAAAGATGAAACATTGCCTGGAAGAATTCAAGGAGGTGAATATGAGTGAAATAAGCATGGAAAAAAAAGGGGGAAAAACTAAAATTTTAGGCCAGTCCTGAAGATGCGAGCTACTGTTTGCGAGACGTCGACAACATTTGTAGTTTTGTACACGATCGAAATCTGGAACAACCTATATCATCATAATGGATCATCGTGAAAGCATAAAATCTATTAGTAACACTTTTCTGAAATCACTGGAAGAGTTTTTATTGTCACGTTCTCCTTTGTTCTTCAAGACTTCCACAAGAATACCGCAGGATAAAAAGTGATGAGGTGGAAATTATCATTTTTCTACCTTGGATAATTTCTAAAGAAAAAGATCAAACTCCCTTAAAAAATAATTTTTAAGAAAATAATAATTGTTGAACTTGGCAAGAAACTCCAATCACACAGGCCCACAAAAAGAAAGTGGTCTGTACTTTGCACCTGACCAGTGTATTCTTATGTATTTTGGGCCGCTGAATCCGAATCTGGCCTCAAAATTCCCCCTTCATGTCAGTATTTTCCCCTAGCCTAGGAGAAATGTGTAAAATCCAGGGTTCTCTGAGTTCTCTGAACGTTTTTTCTTTTAAGTGTCAAGTGAATAGAAAAATACAGTATCTTTACATATTATAGGTCGGTGAATTATTATTTGTAGTCAGAATTACTTTGCAGTACCACAAATTTTCCCCTAGCCTAGAGGAACCCGTGAAAAACTCACAAAAGCTTCTAAAGTCACGGAAGTAATTGACCTGCGCAACAAAATTTGATGATAAGGTAAGCCATGCGTACAAATCTAATTCTAATGAATTCAGTTTTCTTTATATTTTCTAGTTATTTCGTCTCATGGAGATCAACGTAGTGGTTTTCTTTTACGTTTTTTCCTCTGCGTTCAACATCTCTTTTCAACATTCAGCAAAAATCGGTATTTTCCGGCATACGTTATTTATTCATTGACTTGCCACTCAAAAGAAAAGTCGTTCAGAGAACCCAGAAACCCTGGATTTTACACATTTCCCCTAGGCTAGGGGAAAATCCTGACGTGTACGGGAATCTCTGAGGCCGGATTCGGACTCAGCGGCCCAAAATACATAAGGTCACACTGGTCAGGTGCAAAGTACAGACAACTTCCGAAAAATCAACAGCTTTTATTAGTTTGTCACGGTTTCCCCTAGGCTAGGGGGAAATTTGCGGCACTGCGGAGTAATTTTGAACACTAATATCAATCCATCAACTTAAAATACATAAAGATACGGTATCACATAAAGGATTCATATCCTTCCGTTCTAACTCTGAATTTGTTATTCATCATTCTTTATTCTCTCTATTGATAGCTTGTATGCTATGCACATTATGATGGTCCATTTTTTGAAGAAAAAAAAAACCTATTCCAAAGTCAAAATCTCACAAAAGCCTGAATGATTTTTTTTAATCATGTAAATAATCTTTGTAAAAGAAGATTCGATCAGATTATATTTGGAAGGTTGCACAACGACCCTGGAAAAACCATTCTCTCATAAGAAATAAAACAGTGGCTCTGACTGTTTCTCCTGTCGCTGAACATAAAATGAAAAATTGAGGAATTATGTACCAAAATTTATGAAGTTGTTTAAATATATGTTTGTAGAAGGTTACGTCAGATACTCTTGAGAAATAAAGTAAAGTTGATAAGTGATAAAACTCTCTGAATAACCATTTTCTGTCTAAGGATTAATTATGGTGCTCTCTGTTCAAACAATTTGTTTTGAGGATCTGGAATACTATTCAAATTCTTCTTTGGTAAAAAAAGCAACAAGTTTGGCTATTGTGCACTTTGAAATTTCTCACGAACTTAAAAGGATGAAAGGTATTCAAAGATTTCTGGAGAAATTTTGAAAATTTTCATAGGAATCACAAGATTTCAAATGATAATTTCTACGAATTACAGATATTATCGAGGGATTATCAGGAATGTGGAAGGTTTTTTCAGGATTTCGAATTAGACCACACCATTTCGAAGGACGTTTTAGGCTCCTGAGGACTGAGGTGTGATTGATGTAGATTAGGATGGAATTAACAGAATTACGAAGATATTGCAGTAGATGGGGAAATGATTCAGAATCAATAGAGAGATTTATGAAGGATATTTACGCGTCTCGAGAGAATTTGAACTATTCCAATGGATCCCCAGAGATATTGGAGATTTGAAAACTATCTTACTGCGTTACAAAAAATCTCGAGAGATTCTTGGGAGGAAGGAGACATTCTAGAGTATTTTTGAAGAAATCACAGCATTTTCAAGGATTCCTGAGAATTTGAAGTGATGCCAAATTATTCTAACAGCTTTTGAGCGTTCTAAAAGATAAAGGAAATATTTCGGCGGATCACAGAAAATTTTGAAAAAATCCCATGGATTTTAGGAGATGTCCGAATACATCAAAAGATATCATAGGATTCCAAACGATTTTAAGCAATTTAGATTCAAGCAAATGACTTCAACCAAGTTAAAGGGGTTTTGAAGATTAAAGAAAAATCACTCTTCCGAGATCCTTTGAATCCGAAGGAACAGGTTATAAGTTGATGTCTATCTGCCTTTTGTCGCTGTCGTTGTCGATGTCGTTGTCTCTATATCGCATGACTTCGAAGAAACTAAGCGCTCTAGATTTCTCTTTGGCACACGTTTTAAGCGACCAAGAAGAAAATTCTAGTTCGATAATAAGCGTGTTTTAACCAACGGTTATAGTTCTACAGATTTAAATATATTACTCGAAAAAGAATAATTCAATTTTGATATCAACCTATGGAAGATGCGAAAAAATATTATTCAACGAAAATCGCTCAGCCAAAGAAGGCAGAAAAATTTTTGTTCAAAAAATTTTTTGATGAGACATGTTCTTTTTTTTGGCAAAAATATTTCAAAAAATAAGAAAATATATTCAGTAGTTAAACTGTACAAGATAGGAAAAAAATGTTCGAGAAGAAAATTGATCAATTCTGAAAGACCTACCAATTTAATCACAATTTTTTTTATTGGATACTCATTTTTAGTTTTATTGACGATGATAATATTAAATATGAAAAATCTAGTTTGGGACCAAACTGCAAGAGATACGGAGAAATTATTGAAAGCGAAAATTGGTTATTCCAGAAAGATACACAAATCTCGAAAATTAAAGAAGAAAGACGAGTTGAATTAACTTGTTCCATTATCCATGCTCAATATATATTCTGATATCATCAGAAATATAGGAGTATTTATGCATGGAAAATTTATACTTTGTTTTGCATCATCTGAACAAGCAGTCCAAGATCGAGACCCAAAAACTAATATATTAGAACTTACAACAGCAGACGTTTCGCTTCAAAGTTCAATAGGAATGTTTTTATTCTTGGTATTTCAAAATGAATAAAATATAAATCAAGAGTTGTCATTCGCCTATTTGGGTTTATCATAAACACTTATAAATGAGATATATCATAACAAAAATGAGTGGATTAATATAATTTTCAGGTATATTTTCAGCATACCAATTATTATTGTTGAGAAGTTACATGATTTGTTGAATCACGGTAAACTGCACCTGTGGCCACGTATCACGACCGTTAGATGAGTGTTCACTAGCATGACAAAATCATAATGAAGGGCAGGCAAAACCCTTCTTTCGGTTTCCTTGCCTTTGATGTTGTATCCGGCCGACGCAATAGGGGCTATTGTCGAGAAATCGTGGTTCCAGTGGAATCGGCATCCCTCGTTCTTTAAAATAGACCATACTCTTCCTGGAGCATTCAGTGGAGTAGGGTCGCGGCCATCGTCAAAAGAGCGACAAAGATGGTGGTAGATCACTCTCAAGTAGCGTTTTGTCTGTACAAATAGGTCGTTCCTGCGTGAATAGGGTAATTTGATAATATACGCCATAGGTGCTCAGGGCGTTCGAGACACGCTCTGCACCTATCTCTGGAAATAAAACCGTCCTGACACGCGAAAATAAAACTCTCGGTTCCCGGATTGAGGCCAGGTAATTCGAAGAATGCAAAAGATGTCTTCTGCAATAAAGGTTGATCTTTAACAATTTCGTAGAAGTTTCCGTGCATCACCTTGTCTTCATGTTGTTTCAGGAAGTTTTTGACCTCCACTTTCTTCACCTGTGCTTTGAGGAGTGAGGCATCTTGATGGACCAAGCACTATCCATAGTTCTGATGTTGAGTTCCAGGACAAGGGTTTTAGCTGATCTCTACCGTTCGCGATAATATGAACAGTACTTACGACATCCTGCTGCGCCTCCTTCCAATTATCCGAACAATCCTGTCATTCAGGATAAATGTAAAGATCTTTTATATCGTGTGCAGACAAGTTGTTATCCTGTAGTTCCTTGGGTTGGACAAGCCGCCTTTTTTTCGGCAGTAGTGCAGTTCGTCCTAACACCAGACACTCCTAAATAGGGATCTCCGACTTTAAATATTAGATTAAGATGCAGGCCAGATGATGGTGTGTAGAAGTGAACATCTTCCACCAAATGTTCCTAATACAATCTCGACCAGCAGCGGAGAAGTTCTTTGTGCCCCTTAATACTTTCTTCACCTCCTCAGCAGTGATTGGTGGGCATTTTCTCACCGTATAGGACACCACTATCAGGTGCCATTCAGCTTCCAACACGGTTTTTTACGTCTGAACTTGGGGATTTTTACTTTGAGACCATTCCTGGACAACGGTCCGCTACTGCTACTTTTATTCTATTGTATAGCGGGCAGCTTACGATGAGATGGTACAGGTCATAAACTCCTCTCAAATCGCAGTCATAACACATCTCTGACGGTCGTAAAACATATTCATTCTAATCACTATTCTATTCTATTCTATTCTAATCACTATTCATTCTACAAATGTGTTTGTTCATTATACGCACTTGCGCGAAGATTCGTGTACAGAGAATTGGTAGTTTCTGAAAGAAGGTATCCCTGTATTCCCTCAAATTGCGATAAAAGAGGAAGTACCATAAGGCTGCTCGACACAGACATTCGGGCTCGATTTATCTGTATAAGGTGATTTCTGTAACACTCCAGTGAAGTTGCCTTATTTGTGGATAGGTCTCCTATATTCAAGTTTCCCATAAGTAATTCATTTCGCATTCTACAAAAAAGAGTCTTATCTGGATTTACCAATTATATCTAACGTCCCAGAGGATGGTAACTGCGAGCCGTTTTAGCTTTTCCAAACAGAGTTTCGGACATCTAGAATTTTCCATCTTCAACATCTTTTCTAACCAGGACAGTGTGAGCTTTATTACTGTATGTGTAAGCCTTACTTCTCCTACTTCTAATCTGATCGCATAATCAGGGGAGCAAGCTGCAAGCTGTAGGAGATTTTTGTAATAATGCATGTGTACTTTGTCTATAGTTTCAAAATATCTCAGTCCCCAGATGTGTACCCCATAGAGAAAAACGCTCAGTAATAAATTTTTCGATAATTTTAAAATCTGTCCAGTCGTAAAATTTTGTTCTATATATAGTTTTTAGGGCGGCGCCTGCTTCTGCCCTTGCAGATCCAATAGCACTCTTGGCTGCTTCTAGGAATATACCAGAGTTAGAGAAAGGTGTTCCCAGATACACGTAACTGTTTACATTTTCAATTACTTCGCCACCAAGATTAAAAGTACTTATATCGTTAATTGAGGCATGCCCTTCTTTTCTGAAGATAACAATTCAAGTTTCCGTAATATTTACCGTAAGTTTGTTATCCGAACAGTATTTCTCTAGTGCCTTCAATTTTCGTTTCATCTCAATGAGTGAGTCAGCCACGAGAACTTTACCATGAGCACACGCAAGAACATTCACCTCATTTTCGAGTCGATTGCTACCCCTCTACATCCTTTTTTCTTCAAGTGCTCATCGAAATCATTAGTAAGCAAGCAGGGAAGGAGAGAGCTTGTTACCTCCCCCTGGAGGAAGGGTAATATCTACTTGTTCTGTCATCTGATTGTTGTTTTTTATTTAAGAATTAGCATTATTATTATTATTATTATTATTATTATTATTAATATTATACCATTAGGACAAATTCCTTGCGGGGTAAGCGTAACTCGTTCGGTTCCAGCCCCGCTGTACTACTGGAAAATAGAGGATT
>WSXT02004829.1:0-14944 GCA_011762715.2 Neuroterus valhalla | reverse complement strand
AAGTTATTTCACCCTCCTCGTCCCCCTTCGTGTTTCCATTACAAATGAACCATCCTGCTTCTCCT
Organism: Neuroterus valhalla; assembly: GCA_011762715.2. Taxonomy (NCBI): domain Eukaryota; kingdom Metazoa; phylum Arthropoda; class Insecta; order Hymenoptera; family Cynipidae; genus Neuroterus; species Neuroterus valhalla. The sequence goes on along the minus strand of WSXT02004829.1, from coordinate 14,879 downwards.
ATCAGGTTCAGAAGAATCTTCCCCTCTCGATCAGTTTCTTTATGTTTTGATTTCCTCATAGACATCTCCCCCTCCTCATCCCATACTTCTCCTCCCTTATCTCCAGTCCATGCATTCAGGTCACCTCCAATCAGAGTTAAGAAAATTCATTCCTGAATAGGCACGTTATTGTCTCTTTTTTTTGAACTGGCACCTTTTTGACTATTCTGCTGATATTGTGCTCACCCGACGAATATTCTCATTAACAACGTAAGTTTAACATCCCTACATCATATTAAAATGAATAAATGTTGCAGATCAAAAATAACTATAGTGATAATGGTATGATAGTAATATAAGGAATAATATTATTATTAATAATCTAGTTATAGTATAACTGTAAACGAGAAAACAGTAATTCTCAACAAAATAGTTGAATTGCAAAGCCAAAAGAACAGAAAATCTACAAAACAGTTGAATTTTACCCAAACATAGAGACTTCCGCCAAAAAAGTCCAACTTTCTACCAAAACAGTTCGATTCTTCAGTGAAATATTCAATTTTCAGACCGAGAAGATGGATCCACGAAAAAACTGTAATTCGCAAGAAACATGAGGATCAAAAAAAAAAAAACAGTTAGATTTTTAACCGAAGAAGAGTATTTTCACCGAAAATATAAATTTTCAATCAAATAGAAAAATATTTGAAGAAAAAAAATCACTAAAGAGAAGTTCAACATTCATTCGAAAACTTTAATTTTCAATGGGAAAAGAAAATTCTTCGAAGAAGGTTAAGGTTCTAAAAAAAAAAAAAAAAAAAATGCCCACAAAATTGTATAATTTCAAGGCCAAAAACACGATGTATATACAAAACAGTTTAATTATTTATTCACCCAAAAATTTAGACTTCAGAGGAAAAAAATAATTTCCTTGATAAGAATATGAAAAGTTATACAATTCAAAATTTATATATTAATAAATATGTGAATAATAGATGATGGATAAATTGAAACTCTTATGGTTCAATTATTAATAGAAGGATTCAATTTTCCAAAAAATTGAGAAATTTCCAAGCCAAATGGTAAAATTTTCATCAAATCACTAAACTTTTTAATCAGAAAGATGAATCTTCTTCCAAGAAAATGAATGTAGGATCGAAGGAGGCATATTTCCAGCAACAAAAACTTCATGTAAACAGTTTTATTTTCAAATTATATAATAGTTGAATATTCTACGAAAATAATTCAATTCTGTACGAAATCGTTAAATACTTAGAACAAAAAGTAAATTTTTTAAAAGACAAGTAAATTACCATGAACATTCCAGTTTCCAAAAAATAGCTCAATTTTCAACCGAAGCGTATTCTTATGATCAGGAATATCAACTTTGAACTAAATAGAACAATGTTTGAAAATAACATAAGTTTTATAATTAATTTATTGTGATAGACTTACATTGACAATTCGGATTGTTACATTTCAACCCATTTACGAACAAATACTGCATTATTTGGAACAATCACTGGTTTTGCCCGTTTACCACAATGCTTTTGTAAAGCGTGCCGCGTGCAGCGCCGCCCTAGTGAGCGAATTTCGCACATAGAAACTATAATCACTAAGGGAACCAAGTTTTATTCCCACATTTATGGGAGTGGGATAGGGCTGTATATTTTGAATTTCCGGATAAACGTTTCGTCTTCATTACACGAAACGAAACAATTTCTTTAAAAACAGTAGTTTTCTGTAAAAAATCTTAATTTTTGGTGAATGAATAATTCCTTTTTTTGGAAATTTAACTATGCAGTTGATCATCATCCTTTTCTGATTGGAAATCATAATAATTTGTTGATGAAAACTCATTGTTATAGGTTTAAAATCCAGGTATATAATTCAGATTTGATCTTTTTATTTGAAAACTCTATTGTTTCCTTGAAAATTCATTTATTTTGATTATATCATATTTTTGAATCAAAAATGTAATTTTTTCGTTGAAAATTTGTCATTTTAGATTGGAAATTTAACATCCTCGATAGAAAATTTATCTTCCTTGATTGAAAATTATCTCTTCTGTTGAGAATCGAACTTTTCGGTTTAAACATTTAACTGTTTTCTGAGAAATTCTCTTTTTCTCTCAAAAATTGAACCATCATTGGAAATTCTCTTCTTCTTGGTTAGGTATTAATTTTCTTCGTTTAAAAAACTCGACGATGTTGTTAGAAAATTCAACTCTTTGATTCAGGAATTCATCCTTTTTATTGATCTTATCCTTTTTGGTCAAAAATGCAATTGTTTTATTGATATTTCATCCTCCTTGATTGAAATTTAACTTTTTAGTTCCCAGTCGTACTCTTGCTAATCGAATCGACGATTTCCGACGGCAGTTTGAAATTTCAATTTATTAAAAAGTTTAAGAATTTCAAAAGGATTTTCCAATTCATACCAAGTAGATAATTTCACTTGAATAAAAGAAGAGATCTTTAGCAGTCCATTAGAGCCAGAGAGTAATCCTGAAAACTGGAGGGAAAGAAAAGTGGCTATTGAAAAATGCAGAACGCACAAAAACGCAGTTCCAGGAGAATTACTTCCACTCTCGGGAGGAATGGAAGAACCAAAAGAAAGTTTTCAACGACTCTGACTTATACTTTTAATGACCGTCCATAAACAATGTTACAAATTTTTGACGGTTTTTGGCCCTCTTTCCTCCCTTTTCCGATATTATCTCCTAAAAGTGACGTTTACAATTTTCTAGGACTAACAGAATAGGTTTTAGAAAATTTCGAATTTCGGCTAGGAGAAAACTTCATATGCTGGTACATAAATCTCTATATCTCTATTTTCAAGAAACTCCCGTTTTCTTTGTATTTTTGTTATTAATGCCCTGATGGTTTTTTGAGTTTGTTGAAATTTTTACATTTTTTTCATACAAAACTCTTCTTGTTTGGTTGAATTATAAACTGTTCGATCGAATAGTTTATTATTCATTCGAAAATGCAGCTTTTTTGTTCAAAACTTATCTTTTTGGGTGAAAAATTCAACTTTTTGTTTAAAAGTTGAACTTTTCAAAGAAAATGCTTTTCTGTGGTAGAAAAATAATCTCTTCTTTGAAATTTGATGAAAAATGATCTTTTTTAAATGAAGAAAAAAACCTGTTTAGATGAAAATTTATGTCTCTTGTTAATAACCAGTTTTTACTCAAAAATTGATGTTTTTGGTAGAAAAATCATCTCATTGGTTGAAAATTTGATTATTTGATTTAATGATAAGCTCTGTCGTTGAATATTCCTTTCTTTTACTAAAGACGTATTATTACTGCAATCACTGTATCCCCATGGTTAAGAATACTTTGTCCCAAAAATTGACTTATAAATGTCAAATTCATCGAGGGGCCGAGGAAAAAATATAAAAATGAATAGCCATCCACTTCTCAAGACTTCTAAACATCGATTCCGGATCTCGCATTTCAGAAATGAGTCTTTTTCTGATTTATGACGGATTTATACATTTATAAATTTGACAGAAGATAAATTACAACAACTGCATAAAATATTCGAATTCCGAATTCAGAGAATTGGTTCATCAAGGATCTTTCCATGAATCCTAGATTCATTAAGTGGCCAAACAATACATTTTCAAATTATACACTCTTTCAAATTTAAAATTTCCAGACTCGAAATTTTAGGATCTCTGCAAATTTATTTATAAATTCCGAAATTCATCGAATACGAAATTTCAAAATTTGATTATTTCTCAGATCTGAGTCTAGATCACGTATTTATGAATTTGTCAAAAATTTGTGACAACTTTATAAAAGTTAAATTGCAAAAATTCAGAAGTCGGTTCAATAGAAATTCATTCAAGTGGCTAGAAAGGTAATTTGATTATAACCCTTTTTAGAAATAGGAATTCAAAAACTCTCAAGACAGGCTGGCTGCAACTGTATTATTGAATCCTGAATTGATCAAGTGGGAGAAAAAATTTCAATCCTATCAAATATCAAAAATGGATTCTCGAATTCATGCCGAAATTTGTAGATTTATCAAGTTGCCAAATAATAAATTCTTACTCTGTCCAATTTTTCATTGCGTGTTTCTCGATCCGTTCTATAAGAAATATATGTGTATGAATTATAATATGATCAAGTGGACAAAAAAATTAAACTCAATCGGATTTGAAAATTTTAATATTGTTTTCATTGCAGATTTTTGTTCTTATAATAGATTTATCAATACGCCAAGAGATGATTTAAAACTGTACAAAAATTGTATATTCGAATGAAATTTTTGTACAGGAATTCCATTCTCAGTGAACTGGTAGATTCTAACTTTGCACATAAATCTGCAAAAGACCCCATTTTAAAATTTTCATTTTGGGGAAAGTGATACATTTTTAATTCATTTTTGACCACTATTTGATTTATAAAGGATCCATAAAAGGATTTCTTATAGACCTATATTGTAAATTTTGGAATTCGAAATGTTTATTCAGTTGTAATCCATTTTTTGGTCCATTGATATATCAATAAAATCGGTATAAGTCTGCGAATTTATATGTTGATATGCAGAGAGTCTTGTTTTATAGTTTTGAATTGAAAATTTCGGGAATTTGTGTATTTTCATCGTTTTTTTGCCCACTTTATGAATGTGGCATTTATGAATGAATGTTTTAAAGACCAACTTTCGACAATATTGAATGTAAATTTTCAGAAATCCTGGTGTTGGAGTTTTGGCATTTCAAATTTCGAGAGAATGAGACATTTTGAAATTTTTTTCTTCGGTAAGAACTCCATTTTGGAACTTTGAATTCGCTGAAGTTGTTAATTTTTTTCAGCTAGTTGATGAATTTTGAATTTATGGATGAATTTGCAAAGATCTGCTTTCGGAGTCTTGGAATTTCAAAATTAGAAGAGTTGGTAATCTTGAAATTTATTTTTCGGTTCCTTGATAAATTTAGGATTTATGAGAAGATTTCTAATGAACTGGTTCTTCGTTTTGATTTATTTAATGGTGAATTGATAGCTGTTTCATTCCGACCTAAATCTGCGGAAGACCAAATTCCAGATTTGAAAATTGAATAAAGTTTGACATTCTTTTCAGTAGCTTTATGAATTCAGAATGTGTACATGAATTTGCTAAGAACCTTATTTCGGAATTCAGAATATCGGATTCCCGGAAATAAAATGATTTGAAATATATTTGTTGACCACTCGATCAAATTATAATTCATGAATATATATTTTTCATAATTGTATTCTTGGAACCTTGAAATAGAAAACTGGACATAGTCAGAATGTATAATTTGTCAACTTGATAAATCTAACTGTCTAGCCTGTTTTTAGATGGAATGTTTTTTCCATGAAATGCCAAATTTAAAAGACGGTTTTCATCAAATTTACTTTTTAGCCACTCGCATAAATTTTTATTGACCCGACTTCCAAATTTTTCAAATTCGAATTTGAAAATGTCGAGACACATTTCCGGCAAATTCATAGATGCCTGATTGAATCGATGGAAAGCAGAACCGAGCGAGCGCTCGACTTAGTAGGAAATGGAGGGGATACTGCTACGTAACGGAAGAGGCGAACGCCGGTTTCGAATATTTTTAATACGTTTTTTAAAACTAAACTCGCGATATCTTCAAAACAACAAGAGATATTTCAATAAAATTTGAACGCGAAATTCCTCAGACTCTAGAAATGCCGTCGAAATCCAAAAATAATATTTTTTTGACATAATTTAATTTATAAACGAAACATTCACCATTTCGTCAAAGAATGTCCTTCAAGTTCACAATTTTTCGAATTTGCGAAATCGACCATTTTTTTTAAGTAAATGAAGGAGTTTTTCAGAAATTTTTATAATAATCGATTGATTATTGTAACAATTAAATCAATGAATAAACGAACGCGTTGCTGCGTAAGAACACAACGAGCCTGAATGACTGATTTCTGGATAATAAAACAACCATTAGGTGGACCAAATCTTTATAAATCATTTTTCCTCCCTGAAAATATTATCAAAATATAATATATTTAACTGAAAATTTGTAGAATACTTAGTGTATTAGATGAAATTTCTAGTTTCCCAAGGTGTAATATCGTCTATTTATCTCCAACGTTCAATATAGCGCAGTTTGAAACAGAGGTTATTAATTATTTTTTATATACATATGCAATTTTACACTTCTTCTAAACATCATTTTCTCAAAAAACTTACACTCTTGGTCGGCTTGGCGGAGACTGTTTTCAAGTAACTCTAAAAATATTTCCTACTCTTTTGGCTCACATAGACCATTAAATTTCTCAAATCTTTTTTTCTTCTCTTTCGGAATTCCTAAATTTGAATATGAATTCGAATATGTTTTTTGGACGGATTGTCTACAAATGTAATGAATCCATCCGTTCTCTGACGTGTCAATGAAGGGACTAAAATGGAATTGTTTTTTCTCGGAAATTCTCTTAAAAATTCCGAAAAAAAGTGTACAGTGTTGGTAAGCAAAAGAAGTTACCGACGAACAAAATAAGCCTTGAAAAGTAACGCGCATTTTAACGTCCACTACGTCTATTCAAGTACATATATTATACGGTTTATATATTCTATTTCGATAATATTTCTAGGGTATAAAAATGATTAATAAAGATTAAGTCCACCTGAAGGTTGTTTTATTATTCCGAAATCAGTCATTCGGGCTCGTTTTTTTCTGCCGCAGCGACGCGTTCATTTATTTTTTGATGTAATTGTTGTGATAATCAATCGATTATCATCGGAATTTCTGGAAAACTCCTTCATTGCCTTAAAAAAATGGGCGATTTCGCAAATTCGAAAAATTGTGAATTTCAAGGACATTTTTTGACGAAACGGTGAATAATTAGTTTATAATTAATTATATGTTTAAAAAAATTATTTGTAAACTTTGACGGCATCGCTAGAATCTGTAGAGTTTTGTGTTCAAATTTTATCAAAAAATCTTATGTAGATTCGAAGATATCGTGAGGTTAGTTTTGAGAAACATATTAAAAATATTCCATACCGGGGCGTTGGCCTCTTCCGTTTCGTAGCAGCATAACCTCTCTTTCTTACTAAGTAGAGCGCCTGCTCGGTTCTGCTTCCCATCTATTAAATTAGATCCACATCTGAGAAATAACCAAAGTTCAAAATTTTGTACTTGATGAATTCGGAATTTATAAATAAATTAGCAGAAACCCTAAAATTCCGAGTCATGGAAAATCAAATTTGGAGGAGGGAGATTGTAAATTTATTTCTTGGTTGCCGGATAAAATTAGGTTTCATGAAAGGATCTTCAATGAACCGATTTTCCGATTGAAAATGATCTTGAAGAATTCAAAAAATATCTTTGTGAGTGCAGTGGGAATCCATGGCACGTGAACCTGGAATAAAACAAAAATGAGAAACATTCACTTCAAGAATGAATAATATAAAATAATTAAAATAGATTAATTAATTTTTTTATTATTCAAATAAATGAAATAAGGAAATGAATGCAAAATTGGTAATAAATTTTTCTCCGATTCAAATAAACTGTTTCCTGTGTGAGGGAAAGGGTAAGTGTAACATTAGGTGCTGGGAAAATGTTTCGTGTGTCATGCCGCATAAATGATTTTCGGTTCTCGAAGGCAAGTCTGCAGCATTCTGCAGCAAGTCTTTGTCGATATCGAAGATTATCAACATTAGAAACACTCTACACTGTACAGAATTTCGGGATCTCCTGGGATCATAACTATTTTGATACTTTTTGTTAGGTTACGAGATTTACATGCGTTTCTGGAACGTACACACTCAATCGTCTTTTGAATAAGCAAAATTTATGAATTCAAACAATTTGTTTATGTGGAAGTGATCTACATACTTTAAGCATTATCCTCCATTGAACCATTTCGAAATCGGCAGTGCGAAACAGAAAATATGCCACTTTGCAGGAGTTCAATATTTTGGAGCACCAAATCGCATCGAACATTCTTGAACGTTCTTTCACCAAAGACATGCATTTTCTTGGAAAAGTTAAACTTTTAATCAAATAGTGGAATTTCGTATCAAAAATAGCAAAAGTATAAAGGAGAGGGGAAGTTTCTTGGAAATAGGAAGAAAAAAAATTTTGAAAGAAAAAATTCGAAATATGGAACTGACCTTCTATTTTCATCAAAATTCGCAAATTTAGTCACAATCCTTCAAAAAAAAAAGGTTCTCACGTTATTCAAGTTATTGAAATCACATCCAATGCCCCCCCCCCCTTCATATGTTACCAATCGTAGTTTTTGGTTCCCTTCTCCTACTTCCCCACCAATCTCAAATTTGTAAGGTAGTTTGTGGACGGCTTTCCATGGTCTCTAAAATTTCGATTTATTGCTATAATTATGATGGAAATTCCGATATCCGAGAAAGTTATTTTTCAAGAATCGACATAGGAAACTTTGGCAATGTCGTAAAAGTTGTTAAGGACTTGAGCCATTGCCAGGGAACATTCCCTCGCCCTGAAGCTCGAGTCCCGATGTGTTTCAATGCTCGATAAGTCGATAAGTAGAAAGGGAGAAAAGAGAAATCGGACAATGTGACGTGATAGTATTTGTTCAGAGTGTACAGTAAATACTTCATTGTGAGGGAAAATCTTTCATTTGTGCTTCTTTAAGAGGAAAAAAATTGCCTCAAAAGTAAAAGAGACAAAGGAACTGAACAAGTTTTATGTAGTGAAACAGAGGCCAAGAGATCCACTTGAACATTTATAGTTTTTTAACACAAAATCGGTCTCGAAATGAAAAAAAAATCGTTGAAGTATAAACGAAGATCTATAATAATCGACGACTGTATGTATTCATGATCATTCATTTATTGACTTTGTTTACATTGAAGCTTCATGTTTCCGATCGATTTCCGCATATTGCCGGTCTTGTGGCTCTCTTCCTATTAGGTTATTACGACAAAAATCAACTTTTAATTGAAATTTGAGTAATTGAAAAAAAAACACAAATTTCATTTTTTCTAACGACAAGAATTAAGTCAATATCTGGAACTCCTAAAAATTAAAATGAAAAAACCCATCAATCTAGTGACGAGATTCAAAAGAACATTTCCAAATATCTCTCATCAATTTTTAATAAAAAATATAAAAATGATGTAAAATGAGGTGTCGACCTTCAAAACCGGAAACAAGAGACATTTGTCTTTTGTGTCCTTTTTTCTGACTATTTTCGAAACACAATACAATACAATACTTCTGAAGAGCTAAGTGATAAAGATGGAAAGATTTTTGACAGTGTAAGAGCTATTACACAAGAAGTAAGAATGCAAATAATGAAGCTTTATTGCGATACATAATTCTGTGCTTGCACCAACTGTGCTGTACGGTAGCAAGACCTGGACGTATCAAGGAAAGGACAAGGGCAAAGTCAACGCGATCGGCATGCAATTCCTGCAGAATATTTGCTGTAAAACGCTGATGGTTAGAGTAGGTAATAAGCGGGTGTTGGGAGAATGTGGTGCAAAATAAATATTGAGTGTTAAGACTTACAGAATGTAGCTAATGTGAGTTGGACTAAGAAATGAATGACTGGATCGTGTGAATGATACTCTTAACGGAAGAAGTCTAAAAAGTTAGAGGAACGCGAGAGCTTGCATTAGAACATCTATGGATGTAAATAGAGCAACAGATGTATGCAAGAGTATGGATATGTAGAGGACAATGGTTTATAAGAACAATCTGTCCGCTGCGCAGGCACATTCTCATCGAGCGCTTCGCTCGCAAGTTTGAGCGTGCCTAGGGCGCACGTCGATCAGATCTCACGTTTCACGCTCGATGATAAACTCACCTCGTGCTCCGCGCTTGGTTATGAATTCACCTCGCACTACGGACTCGGCCTTTGTACTTCCTTACATTTGTATACAGAGCTTTTGGAACACGATAGCTATATGTCCACTACTTAAGTCCGATGGTTGTGAATTCTCTGCTGTTGAAGCTTATTCAGCTTTAATGAATACATTCTCATCTCGTATCTCGTGCTGCGCACCCGATCAGAATCCGTCCGAAACGGTAGAGAAGTTATGTTGCCCAATATTTTTTAATATGTCGTGTACTTTTCCTAGAAATTTATCTGTTTGTAGTTTTATTCTACCGTATATGATTGAAAAAAAACTACGCTTCGAATCGGAAGAATCATAACAAATTCATAGATCTTCTTCGGGTCAACAACTTTTCTCTATCAATCTTCTGTCTAAACCTTCGTCATTTTTTCAAAATGTTTATAATTTAATTTTTGTAGTTATTTTGCCTGATGAAATGGAGAACCACATATTCTTTTAAAAAAAGATTGATAACACAATTATAGATATTTTCCTGGTATAGAACTTGTGTCTATTTGTTTTTTTCTAAGCTTGTGACTATCGTCCGAAATTTCAATTTTCACGTTCTCATTCTGAATGAGAAGGTATTGGTTTTATGCGAAAAATGCTTTTCACAGATTTAATGAAATCTCTACGTTTCGAGACCTCCTAAGTCAGAAAAAACGATTTTCACAAAGGTGTCTATCTGTCTGTGTGTGTTTATGTCTGTGTGTCTGTCTGTTTGTGTGTCTGTCTGTCTGTCTGTGTGTTTGTGTGTATGTGTCTCTTTCTGTCTGTCTATAATCTGTGAACTCGGAAACTTCCGAAAGAATGATCCTATTGGATTGAGCTTTGGCAAACTCGTATGAGGCTGGAAAAAGAGACGAGTTCGTTAATTAGCCATTTTTGACCAATGGTTCTGGTTTTGTCCATCAAAAGAGCTTTTCTAAAAACCGAAAATGCACATTTCCGGTCAAACTATGCAAGGTGCAAAAAAATCTTGAAGACCAAAATTATTCATTTTAAAAAGATCCACAAATTTTATTGCACTACTTTCTTCAAAGAATGCATAGTTTTTGTTCAAATTGGGAAAAATTCTACCAAAAATGAAAAATTTAATTTATCAGCAAAACTATGCGAGGTACGGAGAAAATGATAAACACCAAAGTTATTTATCTTAAAAAAAACTACAAATTCACTTTTGAATATTTTTCGATCAGATGTATAGTTTTCGTTCAAATCACGATAACGCACTCACGAAAATAAAAAGATACCATTTTCCAGACAAACAATGGGAGACAAGAAGGAATATTGAATAGAAAAATTGTTTATCTTGGAAAGGTCTACAAGTTTTACATGAATTATCTTCAATAAGGCTTATATTTTTCGTTTTGTTCATGGCAACGCGTTTTAAACAATGAAAAATTCAATTTGCTAGCTAAACTATGCGAGATGTAAAGGTCGGTGGCAAGTATTTTAATGATTATTCGTTCCATTTTTGTTATTATTTGATTATCATTTTGTTTTTGGCCAGTAAAGCTTTCAGTAAAATTATTTTTAGATAGATTTTCATCAAAAAAGGAAAAAATTCAATAATCCTAATGGAAGAAAAGGTTTTAAACATTATCAAAATATATGCAACTTTTATAATGCATTACAATGTAAACTGAATCGAGCAAATAAGAAGCCGACCGCGAAGCGCGAGATCCGAATGACGCGCGCACTAGTAGGCGCGCTCAAACTTGCGAGCAGCGCTCACAGTGCGCCATGAAAGTGCCCTCACAGCGCCCAGTGTTCCAGAAATGAATTTTCGCGGACAATTTCGCGTAGAGGTCGTACTTTTTAACCGATTTCAAGTTTTTTTTTTAAAATACTCAGCATTAAATTTCTGATAAACGTAAGGTGGACGATTTTCCATTATTTGTTTACACAAATTTTGTATACAAATATGTGGTTTCTCCCTTCTCATTAGCAAATGGATGTTACAGTGATATAAATTTCACCGTTTGATTATTAACTTTGATTCTTATTAACAAATCATATAAACCAATTGTTTTCCATCCGAATTTTTTCGTCCCCAATCATACACTACAGACAGCGCCTATTGGATACAACATTTCCACAAATTTTAACTCCTAATGGTTCACTGTGATTGCTATTAATAAATTACAACGAAAAATTTTTCGAATATAAATCTTTCTTAAGAACTTTTTTCCTTTGAATTACAGTGCTGTAAAGTCTAAGGGATACGAAATTGTTATGAATATATTCTTAGAATTGTTTACTTTAATAGCTATCAAAAAAATATATAAAGCAAATTCTCCAAATATGCATTTTTCACTCAAATTTTTCCTCCTTGAAAATGCGGTACTAGTTAAGATCCAGGGGTAATAAATTGTTATAAATTTTACCTTCTTATTTACTGTAATTTTTTGTTTTGGAATTCATCTTCGTTTAAGTTGAGTGTTTTGCTTCTAAGAGTGTTTTGCTTCACTATGCTATGCTGCTTTGATTATTCTGTTGTGGACATACAAGTTACAGTAAACAATTGTGAGGATATATTTATAACAATTTCGTATCCCTCAAACTTCACAAATTTACAATTTCGAAGAAAAAAAAGTCCTTATGAAAAATTTATATTTGGAGAATTTTTTTGTAATTTTTTATTAACAATCACAGTAAACAATTAGGAGGTAAAATTTTTAGAAATGTTGTATCCAACAGGCTTTGGCAGTAGTGTATGATAGTGGAAGAAAAAATTCGGATGAAAAATTTATATTTGGACAATTAGTTCATATGATTTGTTAATAAAAATTATAGTGTAATATTTGTTTATACTCTCTCCCTGTTACGGGTTTGAGAGTCTCGGCATGACCTTCTCTATATTCCTTTGCACACCTCACCACTAACTAGGGGGTGAGGGGATCTACAGTTTAAGGTGGGTTCCGAACCACCAAGAGCAACAGCTTTATATTACTTAGAGAACTTAAAGAACTCTAGAGGTACCGGGCTCACGACTCCTCCGCCGAAGCTCTTCCAGAGTGCGAGGCGGGATTCGAATCCACAACCAGACAGCGTGGGTCTAAAGATCATGCCTTAGTCTCCGCGACCAACTGACCACTCCAATAAAAATTATAGTTAATAATCAAAAGGTGAAATTGACATCAGTGTAACATTCATTTATCCTTAATCGTATCGCGTGATTGGGAAAAGAAAATTTTCTACAAAAAAAGTACATTTTGACTATATGTCAACGTATTTCGTTTATAACAATCATAAACATTAATTTTTATCACTTTTCTCGGATGATATAGTACTTTCTGTGAATTCCTTTAGTTTTCATCAACAAACAGAAATTCGCGCTGATTAGAAGGGAGAAACCACATATTTGTTAATAAAATTTGTTTGAAACAAGTGTTTTGTTCATGAAACAAATTATTCACATTTAGTTAATATTCATGCATGCAATTTTGAAGATTTTGAGTATAGTCATGTTGTTTCCACTTCCATACAAATGATGATTTGACATTTCCTACTTTTTCCGTCATATTTATTGACACAGCAATTTTTTTAAACAAAAAATGAATAATCGCCTACCTTACATTCATTAGAAATTGAATGCTGAGTATCTATTTGAGAAAAACTTGAAATCGGGTAAAAACTACGACCTCTACGCGAATTTGTCCGCGATAATCCATTTCTGGACCACTGTGCAGCGGACAGCTCTTCTTTCTTTTTGATATGGTATTTTCTTATCAGAGCTAGTGCTACTTGTCCTATCAAAAATTAAATTTTAGAACACTGGAAAAAAAATTTTTTTGAACCAAGTAAATGCATTTACTTGAATCCTCTTTCTTGGGATCGAGAGGATATTCTTTCACACGAGTAATTTTTATTTGAATCAGGTAAATATGTTTTGTTGATTTAAAGAAACGAATTCTTTGGCCGTATTCTCTTTATTTTAATAAATATTTCCTCCGATCAAAAAAATTATTCCATTCATTGAAAAGGTCTAGATTCCTCAAAATCTGATGCATATGAATCAAGTATTCAGGTTTACTTACTTGGAAGAAATAGTTATTTGATTCGGAAGGATAATAATTAGGCTAGGAATACATTTTTCTGATGCAAAGAGTTGATTCATTTCTACCAATCAAGCAATTCTTTGGATGAATAGAATATTGTCTTCACATCAATATTAATTTCTTTAGTTGACGGAAATGATTCCCTCGATTAGTAGAATCGAATTATTTATATCAAATAATCATTTCTCCATCCAAATAGTAATTTGATTGAAATAAATACTTATCAATTTGCTTTGGAGGAATATTCCTTCGACATTTATGATCAAGCGATAGATACAGCTATGAGCTTTGACGCCTTCATGCTGCAGTAGCATTGTGGTTGTCGCTGTGGGTTTGACACTCAACGGGCCCAAGTTCGTTTCCTGCTGGAGGTAGATATTCCATCGGATTCTTCTGTTTCAGGTTCATTAAGATTACAAATCATGTCAATTCTCTAAATTTATTATGCATGAAGATTATTAAATAATAATAAGTTTAATTATAATTAAGGCTGAACGAACTCAGTTGTTTATTTAGGAAAATATTTACTACAATTAAAGAGCAATTTACTCTATTGAACACTCTTTTTTTTATTTGTATTAACATTTCTTTGATTCGAAGAAATATTACCCGACGGTACATAGCTCGTTTTTTCGCATCAAACGATGTTAACTTGATCCTATTAAAAATTCTTCGGCTGAAATGAATAAATTTGCATTCAAAGTGCATGTATTCATTCGATTGAAATAAGTATTTGTTTCCACGCATTCAGGACTCCCATTTACTTGAGCCGAGTAAACTTTACTCGGTACAAGTATTCTTTTCTCTCAGTGAAAATTTGTGTATCTTTTTTTTGGTACCCAATTTTCGTTCATTTAAATTTTCCTGTACCTTGCATAGTTTGGCCAAAGAAATTAAACTTTCTCCTTTTCATCATTACATTCTCATTCTGAATGAGAAGGTATTGGTTTTATGTGAAAATTGACTTTCGCGGATTTAATGAAATCTCCAC
>WSXT02004818.1:0-14945 GCA_011762715.2 Neuroterus valhalla | reverse complement strand
AAACTCGAGTTTTCCATATACAAGACAAAGTTTATCATATATAATTCTGGAAAGCGAATTTCCTACTTGAATATGGTTACAGAGAACGCATAATTATATTGTGAATAACCATTTAGGTTGAACAGGAATCGAACTCAGCTGATTGCGAGGTTGCGTTTAACGATTTTGTTTTGGTTGATATACAAAAGTTCTCAAAACTTCAAGTATTCTGACATTGAAGTATCACAGACAATATGGACAATGGCAAAAATTTAATTTCTGCATTCTGGCTATTTTGAGGCGATTTTAGTTTTTTGATGATACGATAATCAACTAGTAGTTCCATAAATAAAAAAAAAATAAGTCTTAAAAATTAGAAGATTGTGCGTTTAAAAAATCGGAAAGTGTCAGAATTATTATATATTATTGTAATCGTTTCTGTAAAGAAAAATTGTGAAGCAACCAAGCACGAAAAATGTATTATTATTCGAGAAGAAAGAAATTAGGTTCTGAAACATCATAATTCAGGATGGCCGCTGGACTTTTTTTCAAATGCCGACTTTAATTGTCAACTTTTTCAATAATGAAATCGTTCAGTTTACAATATGTAATTTTAAAATCTTGTGCCATCGAAAATTTCCATTTAAGATCTTCATTTCTTAGACTACAATTCCAACTAGAAGAATTTTAAACTGTAGTTTTGGAGATTCACAAAATGAAATATTAAAAGCTTTTGAAATTGAAATATAAATTAATTAATCATTTTCTGAATTCAACTGTAGTTCATGTATTCAAGAATAAACAATAATTGAATGATAATATTGGGTTCATGTGTAAATAACAGATAAAAATATATTTATTTAGAAAAAATGCGAGTGAGTTGAGGAAATACTAAGAATTTTTCCAATAAAATTCTGAAGCTTTTAAGGATTTTGAAAGGTTGTAAGATAGTAGAAAGATTATCTTAAGATTCTTGGTAACATTTAAACGGATTTTTTTATTTCGAAAAATTAATTTCAGCAGAATATTCAAGAGATATTTAGAAGTTTTGAACAAGTTCAAAAATAATTTGAAACTTCAAAAGATGTCAACAAACTTGAATAAAATGTAGACTTTTTAGGATTTTAAACAACAATTATTGCACATTTCAAGCGTTTTGAAAGGATTCAGAATGATAATAAAATATATTAAGTTTTCTAAAAAAAATGAAAATTATTTTTCAATTTGAAAAATTTTTTTTTAAGAGAATATTTGAAGAGGCTTCAAAAGGTTCTCAAACTGTAAAAATCATAATCTACAAGATTTTGAAGCGGTTTCTTTCAATTTTGCAAGATTTATTAAAACTTTAGGTAAAATTCGAATCATTCCATAAGATATTCAGATGTTTCGAAAAAAATTGAAAAATAATCAAAAATTTGTGAAGATCCTAGAAAGTGGAAAAAATGTAGATTTTTGAATATTTTGAAGTAAAATTTGATAGCTTTTAAAGTATTTTAAAAGGTTCCGCGATAATTAATTTTTCTTAATGTATAGAAAACTTGTTGCTTTTTTCTTAAATTTACGTCACTAAAGAGTGGAAATAGACGCCTAAATTTTTCTCTTTGAAAATAATCTTTTCATATTTTATAATTGACTTCGAAAATTTTATGAATGGTTTAAACTTGTTAATTACTAATTATACAATAGTACACAAGGCGTGGCTTGAAAAAATAAAAATACGGTTCCTATTCAAACGGTTTTCAATTATTTCTATAGAACATTTATGATTTACATATTCATGTTATTTATAATGGAAATTCTAAGCGAAGAAATAACCTTAAAATTATTATTAACCTCCCCCTTGACAGTGGAAGGGGAAGGGTTATTATTGGGTGCCCCCCCCCCCCCACACACACACACACTTCTCTGGATCCGCGCCTGGGCGCGCGAGAAACATCGTACTGCCAAATAATAATATAGAATAAGAAGTAGGATTACTATAATTACAATTGAAAATCGTACACTTTAATCACTCCAACAAAAAAGCATATTGTGAGGGGCATTAAGTTTGAAATGTTTAATTAAGAAGATTGTTGAATTTTGAATCATTCAATTTCGAACGATTGGTTTTCACATGGTTTTATTTGAAGAGCAACAACTTCTCAACGTTCCACAGATTTATTTGGAAAAAGGCTTCGAAAACGGGAGAGTTAGTCAAAACAATTTAGTAACTATCTTGGTGAACCTTCATAAATTTGAATTTGAAACTCCATGCTATTTTAGACGTTTGAATTGAATCAAATTTGACTATCAAGGAAATTGCACATCTTTTGGCTTTCGACATAAATTAACCTCAACAAAATTATTCATTCAGATAAAAATTAGTTATTTAACCAAGCATTGGTTCAATTATTTTTCAAACTATGAAATCCGATTATTTTCTACTGATGCAATCAAAGTCATGCGATTTTTCTACTATTTTGGATTTCTAAAATATTTGAAACCCTATTATCCCTTATCAAACTAATGTCAAGAGTCGAAAAATTCAATGAGTTTTTTCCATTTCAATTATTTTGTGTCATAAAAATATGTAGAACTAATCAACTGAAACAAAAATCAGAGAACTGAAGTAAATCGACGAATATTAGTTTTTAATTAATGATTTTATCCCGTTCCTTGATTTTGAATATTTGAAACATATTCAGGAGAATTTCATATATTATCAATTGAACATGATTTTTAGTAACAATCAATTTCTGAAATTTAATAAATAAGATTGATTTAGTTCTCAATCCCTAAGCATTCATTTAAAAAAACAGTTTTCGAACTTTGAATCTGGATTTCTAGGTTTCCTAACATTTTGAATTTGAAATATTTCAAATTTTGATAATTCTAAAGTCAATCCAATAAAATTCAATTGTGACATTTTTCAATTCAAACTTATTCAATCACAGATTCGGAGAGTTTAATGCTTATCTAAAAATAATGAAATCGCAAATACTTCAACTTGAAACTTCAACTTGAAACTTGAATTTAAAATTCGAGCCATCCATTATCAAACTTCAAATATAAAATCATACAAACTTGAACGTTTTTGAATTAAGATTTTTCCAAAATGTTATAACTCGAAGCTCAATTAAGAAATGTATATCTTTGACAGATATCAATCCGAACTTATTCAATTCCAAATTGGAAAACCTTGAATGCTTATGGTCCTATTTTTAACTTCAAACTAAAAATTCTATGAATTTTGGGCTTTTCATTTGGAAATGTTCCTTTCGAAGCACTTCTAATGTTCAATTATTTTATTTTCAACCTTTTTCATTCGTGAATGATTCTTATCCAAATTCTTTGAATTTGAAATTGTAATTCTTTGAAAAATTTTATTCTAAAAGTATTGAAGATTCAAAGTTCCTCAATTTTGATTATCTGAAACTTCATATTTTTATGGTTAATTCAAAATTGTTAGATTTGGACAATTTGAACGCTTTTAAGAGGAAAGTGATTGGAATTTTATTATCTTAAACAAAAACGTTGAAAATTGAACAATGTTGAATAAAAAGCTCTTCAAAATTGACAATAATTTCAACTTCAAGAAATGTTCGAAGTAATAGAATTTTTTATTGAAAGTTCGAAGAAGGAACAACAAGCATTAACGTTTTTTTCTATCTGAAATTCAGCAAATTTTAATCCAAATCTGTCAAACACGAAAACTTTTTACTTGACTTTGAGATTGAGATTCGTAAAAAAATCTTTATCTGAGAATGCCGTAAATTGAAAAACTCTAGATTCAAAGTTTGCAAATGCACATTTTAATTTTCAAATGGACTGATTCAAATTCAAGAAATTGGTCAACTTCAAATGGAAGAGGACCTCAAAGTTCATCCTACGTCAAGGGATTTGAAGTGAAAAAATTCTCAATTCGAGAACGTTAAAAGTTTGATAATTTTAGATTCAAATTTCGAAAAAGGAAAATTTCAGAAGAAAATAATTGAAATTTCATCACTTTTAAAGAAAAAAGTTAAGAATTGTTCAATTTTAAATAGTAAGTTTGCAGTCCAGCTATTCCAATTTTAAATTGAATACATTTGCATCAAAAAATGGCAAAATTGAAAATGTTCAAATTGACTCGAGATTCATAAAATATGGAGGATTCCAATTTGTAAACGATCAAAATTGAATAGTTTTAGATTGAAAGTTTAAAAATTGTATAAGTTATTTCAAATTAATGATTTGGAACTGTAGGCCTAATTATTTTTATGATTGAAAATTTAGATGTTAATTGTAAATCAGAGCCATATTAGATTAATTATATGCATGTTATTTTTTCGGATTTTTGAAATATTGGATTCTGTTGTGCCCTGAAAATTCAATCCCTCGACCTTTGATAATATATTGATTTTGATTTAAGACTTACAATGGGAGCTCAGGAATTGGTTCAGGCAGCAAGAGGGAGATTGGTAGGTCGTGTTTGGAGAGGAAAACCGGAAAATCCTGACGATAATGAAGAAGCAACTTTGCCAATGGCGTCGGTTGACGATATAAGTGTAATGGTGGTACCTTTATATCCTTATCTTTGTGAACATCGTCAGTGGATAAAAACCACCCAACAAGAAAGAAGATATTCAACAGATGCCTCACAAATGCAGCCAAATAATACAGCTTGAGGTACGGAGAGCTGGAGTTTTTTAAATACTAGTGTATCGCGAGGAACAAATTGAAAATGTGATACCACTGATACAATACAACACCAATTTCCAGCATTTGAAAAATGCATTTTAGACGAATGATTAGTTTCAGTATTCACTAGATTTAATCTCTGCATAATTAAATAGGTCACATTATAATTTAAACTACAAAATTTTATGCATTTTATACCAAACGAGTGATAAACGATATATTTTTAATATAATTTTAGAGAAGTATAAATCAAATACTAAACATTCTTTTGGTTACTATTTTTTTTGTGGTCTTTTTCCATCTGAAATTTTAATTTGACCTTTTTACCCTCGAACTATATTTAATCGCTCACGGATAAGAAGCAATCTTTTTATAGCAAGGAACACAAAATGCCATGAGAACAAAGAATAACATTCCGAATTTTCAATTATGGTGAAGAATTTATTTACTAAGGAACTGACACATTTTTTCTACACGTACTATAATAATAAGTGCATTTTCCATGTAAAGTTTTCGTCGAAAAGAAATTGTAATTAGTCAGAAATAATATTCACTTTAAACTGTAAATATTTAAGTGATTGTACTGTCTGATTTTAGAATTGGGGAGAGTAATAGTTGTGTTTATGAAATTGTTATATACTGTACTAAATAAGTTATGTAGCATATCTAAAGAATAAATAGAATCATTCCTAAATATTGATAATTTTCAAGCTATAACATCTAACATTCTCGATAATGCGAACCTTCACTAATAAAAATTGGAAAATTTAATGTACTACAACTTTATGATTTCGGGAGAGGATCGAAACACCCTGTTGCCATTCCCAAATGCAGAAATTTTTCTAATGACAGTTCAGATTCTTTTCATCCCAAATCATAATCGATTTTTTTTTGTTTCTAAATTTACATAACTTTTATCAGTTTTATTTGTTCTTATCTTCAACTTTCAGGAATTCGAATTACCTGTCTTGTGATCTGTTCGAACTGTATTTGATTTTCTTGGAGTATCATGCAATCCAATTTCTGCAAAAATATTCACTTGAAGTTTCCTCACAGGAATTGGAATTTTGGATCCTTAATTTGGGAAACGTATAAAGATTTGATGCATTAAAAAATTGTGGATAATTCAATTATTCGAGTTTTTCATACCTGCAATGTCAAGTGCATTCGATTTTGTCAAAAATGCAGCTTCTTCTGAAGTAAAATTGAATTTTGGAATTTCACTATGCATTCGAATGACCGCATTTTCACCAAAAGAATCTGTTTTGTGATCAAGACACGTTAAAAATCTTTCAAATGACTTTCCTGAGCCTTTTTGACTGTTTGATGAAGATCTCGAAAAATTTTCTTTGTCACTGGATCCTTGTCCAGTATCCTTTAAAATATTTATACCTCGTTTAAAAAGTTGATTGAATCCAGCGCCGGTTTGACCAATAGGCTAATGAGGGCACACAGTAGGACAAAATGTCAAAATTGTTTCAAAAATTCTAGAGCCTAGAACTTCTATTCGATTTTGATATTTTCCTTATTGGAAATAATCTTAACTACATTTTAAAGGGATTTATTAGAGACGATTTTTTACTTTTTTTTTTTAAATTATAGTTCAGGAGTGCGGCATCTGAAGTAGAAAATTGATTCATGAACAATTTTTTAACAAAACTCATGAACTTTCAACAGAAATGATGAATCTTCAGCGGGAAAAAGTACATTTCTAAAAGAAGAGTTTTATTTTCAAAGCAGTTGTTGAATTTTCAAACAATAAAGTTTTCATTTCTAAGAAAGTAGTTAAACTTTCAATCAAGTAATAAGTGAATTTTTTATCAACGTAGTTCAGGTTTGAACCCAAAAAGACGATTTGTTAACAAATCTGTTGAATTTTTAGAATTGACAGAAAAGTTCATTTTCAACTAAATAGTTAAAATAAAAATAAATGCGGTTGAATTAGAATGTTTCTTTATTTGAAATTAAATTCTGTCTTTCGAAATCAGTTATTACAGTTTTCGTTAAGAATTCATTTTTTTGTACCAAATTCAAGTACTCAGTTAAAAGTTGAACTAATTCTTTAAATATAATTTTTGCTGATGAAAATCCAACTTCCAATCTTGGTTGAATATTCATTTTTCTTGGTCAAAAAATCAACTATAATATTTTGTTGGATCAATTCATATGAATTTATTTTATTGAATGATTATGAATTCAATTAGATTTAACACTCTTGTGATTGAAATGTGACTATCTCTTGTGATTATTTAAAATTCTACCAAAAAAATACGAGGAATTACCACTTTGTTTTTAATAATCAAAAAGAGATCTTATCATTTTATTTAAAGAATGTAACGTTCCTTTAATCTGATTCTCAAAATATTTAAATATATCTATACGTCATGAGAGGAAGAATTCATATTTTCTTCCATTATAAGAAAGACGTTTCGCAAATCTGCTGCTCTGTTAGATTCTTTTAGCTGACTCAAATTTGATAATCAAATTGATGATAGCCCAAAACTACATAAAGAAAATGATTATTTTCATTTTTTCAAAAAAATGTATCTATCACATTTTATTTGCTTTCCCTAATTTATCTGACTTAAAACAGTGAATTCCAGAAAATAATTATAGTTTTTATTTTAGGGCAGGGAGTTTTAGTGCAGAAGTATAATTTCACTTGGAACAGGGAATTTTCTACATGGAACGTGAACTTATTAAACAAACTATAATTCGGATTAAGGAGAGGAAAATTTCTGAAAATCGTTCCTTTAATTCCAAATTTTGAAATCTCCTCTTCTTGATTTTGAATAAAGAAACCACTTTTAACAGTCTTCAGAGTATAAGTAGTATTCTGAGTAAGAAATATTTCTGAATTATGCCAGAAAACTTGTTTACATTGTTCAATGAAAATTCATCCTTTTTTAGTTAAGAATCAACTACTGGTTATAAATTTAAACTTGTTTGTTGAAAATCAATTCACTTTTCTTAAGTGAAAATCCAAGTATCAGGTTGTACATTGAATCTTGAATTTGAAAATTAAACAATTTTCTGAGAATTTATGTAATTCATGGAAAATTGGGCTTTTTTGTAGAAAATTGATCTCTATGGTTGAAAATTCATCTTTTTGCTCAAAATATATCTATTCTCGTGGAAAATTCATCATTATACCTGAAAGTTCATCAATTTGATAGAAAATCAATTTATTTAACTGAACATTAAACTGTTTCATTTTTAGTTCAGTTCGAGTTCAAAATTAGACAATTTGTCTTTTTGAATTGAAAATTCAATTGTTTCGTTAAAACTTCACATATTTTGTTGAAAAATTGACTTTTTGGTTGAAAATGTTTTTTTTCGGAAGGTAATATTCTTATTTAAAAAATCTTCTTTAAGATTAACAATTCGAGTTATACAGTTAAACATTTTTCATTTTAGTCGAACATTCATCTACTTGATATTCTTAATGTTTGGTTTGGAATTAATTTTTTTAGCCGAAAATGTCACTATTTCATTTTTGTTTAAAAATTTCTATAGATCAAATTTAGACCTTTTTGTTAAAAATTGGATTTTTTGGTTGAAAATTAATTTTTTGTCAAAAATTGAACTATTCTAGTTAAATGCTCATCATTTCACTTCAGGTAAACATTTACAAATTCATTTAATTTTTCATCATTTTGTGTAAAAATGTAATAATTCGTTTGAAGGTTAGTTCTTTTTTGTTTGTTGAAAGTTGACTTCTTTCGTTGGAAGTTAGTTTTTTTTTATAAGTATTTTTTTTAACTGGAAACTTAACTTATTCCAATTGAAAATTCCATAGATGAAGATAAATATTTAATTGTGTAGTCAAACATCCATTTTTTCAATTAAAAATTTGAGTATTGAAATTTTCGTTGACAATTTACCTTTACAGTAAAAGTTGATCTAGCTGTTTGAGAACTCAACTCCTTCAGCTGTAGATTCTTTATTTTAGTAGAAAACTCTTATGCTTGGTTTGAAATTGTTTTGTTGAACTGAAGACTGTTCTTAGAAAATTATTCTTTCTATTTGGAAATGAATCTTCTTGTTTGAATATTCACCTTCATTGTTAGAAATTGGAGTGCTCCAGTTAAATATTTGTCTTTTTTGTTAAACATTTTCCTTTTTTGTTAAACATTTTTCTTCTTGGTTTGAAAATTAACGATTCTGGTTACAGATTCATAATGTTATTTGAAAATTCATCACATTGTTTGAAAAATGAACTATTTTGTTGGAAATAAGTTTTTTTTTTTGTTATCGTAAATTCATTGTTTTCAATCGTAAGTTTAACTGTTTCAATTTTTGTAAAAAAACTGATTTTTTTGTTAATAATTTTAGTATTCTTTTTAAAACTGATTTATTAGGCAATTTTTGATCTGTTGTGTTAAAGGATGTTTAGGATGAACGTCATGAATAAAAATAAATGTTTGTGTTTTGCGACAAATGTAAATATGTTACTTCTAGTTGAGCGGGAAAATTGAAAATATTGACCGAGAATTCGAAATCGTCCGCCGAATCGCCACCGTGCATGTATCAAGTTTCCGAGCAAATTAGACTATCTTGTTGAAAATGACCCTTTTGTAATAAATTTATCTTTACAGGATGAGAATTCAAAGTTTTGTTTTAAATTTCTTTTCTTGCTGGGCTCAGGATTAATTTTTGTTGATGATCAGAGTACGCGTATTTTGCTGGAATTTCATCTCATTTAGTATTTTCATTTTATTATTATTTTTTTTTCATCCGTTGGAAAGGAAATCTATTTTCATCAGGAATTAAACTCTCTTGTTGAAAATGTATTCTTTAGGTTGAAAATTAAACTATGCTGGTAGAGAATTCAACTATTTAGTCGAAAATGACTTTCATCTCGGAAATTCGTCTTTTTGGCTCAAAATTCCACAGTTTCCATAAATTTAATCTTTTTTGGTTGAAAATGCAACTGTTTTGTTGAAACTTGGCCTAATTTGTTGGAAATTTGTTTTTATTTATTAATATATTTTGTTCATGAAATTAGAAAGTTTTGATTAGTTACAATATTTTTTTTTGTATACTACTAACAATGGAATACAAAATAGATTGGCTGAAAAAATATTTTGAATCCTATGATCAGTAACTTTGAAATTTGTTTATGAAAATTGATTCAACTATTTCACGATTTGATTTTGTATCTTGGATGCCACTTAACTAATTTCGATTGATTCCAAGTTTTTCTAGATTGTGTGCGGAAGAATGAAATAAAAATGTCAAAATTACCATTCTTTCAACTTTCTTTGAAATTAAGTCAAGAGGATTTCGAAGGAAGAAGATCGAAATCGATTCAAAATTCCGGGTTCTAGGGTCGTTCGAAAAATTGCGACTGAAGCTGCGGGCCTTATTGTAATTCAAAAATTAGAATAGATATTGTAAAAAGAAAAAAAAACACTACTTTTGACTCTGCTTCTTGAACATCTTTATCACAGAGTTTCGTTTTCAGAAATTGGTCATGATTTGTCTTTTTCGGTGAAAGGTTTGGTATAGGCGACAAATCAAGATCAGGTAAACGTTCTACAAAATGCCCTGAGACGCAAGAGGAATTTTTATGAAGTACTGCCTGATAAAAATAATGTTATCATTGTTAAGCTTCCGTATCTTTCGAGAAGTTGCTGAGGAAATTATTCATCATTTCCATGATTCATAATTACCATATCAGGTGATGGATATGCACACATCGAGCACTGATAAGGGCTTTTCGTATCTTCGAACACACTTGAAATGACATCATCAACTTCGAAAACTGAACTGGACTCGTCCACAGAAATTGTCAGATTTTTATTTGTTTTATTGTGAATTCTCATTCTTTTTTTTTGGTCCCCTTTAGGTTGAGATTTTTGATTGTCAGTTATGTATTCTGTGCGAACTTCTGCATTTAAAGAATCTTTGCTAGTTACAACATAAAGAGATGAAGAACATTTTACCAATGGTTTTCTGTTATTTTCTACACTCTTCTCAAAAATTTTCCTCTGAAAGAAATTTGAAACAATGAAGATTGATTAATTGACTAATTTTCATTTCTATCAGGAGAATCCAAATTATGTTAAATGAAGTCACTATTTTAATTAATCATATTTGCAGGGCCTAAAAATGCATGAAACTATAAATTTGAGCAGTTCTGATTTTATAGTGTTTAGTAGAAAATTCCTTGTTTAGAAGAAGAAATTTTGCACAAGATAGGATAAAAAAAGTATTGTATAAAATATGTCGTTTGGAATGATTATTAACCTCCTATTCAATCTAGAGCTGACAATAATGAAGATAATAATTCTAATAATCTATTAGTGTGTGCATCTAATAAATTTCATTCGCAGCGTAAAGTTGAGGTTTGTTTTTTTATTCCTGTTTTTTGTTATTCATTTTAGATCTTGAAATTCAACAGCAAAATTAATATAATATTAATAAAAGCTTGATCAATTTTAAGTTCGGAATTCTCAACTTTTTATTTTCAAATCTTCCAGAATTGTATCATTCGAAATTAATTTTTTTTATAATCAATAATAATTATTGAAATTCGAATTGAAATCGTTGAAAGTTCTATAATTTAGAATCGAAAGATTCCTTTTCAGTTTGAATAAAAGTTTCGAAATTAAGACTCTAAATAATTCAATGCTTCCCAATATAGAGCTTTCGATGTTTAACAACCTGGAAATATGAATGCTTGAAATTGTCCAGCTTTGAAATACTTGGACACTATAAAAAGAGACATTTTTATTTTTAGGCTTGCTAATTAGAATCATTTTACAACCAAGCAGTCAAAATTGAAAAATTATTAGTTTTCAATTTAAAAGTGTACTTTTTTCAAATTTAGAGCGCTTGAAATTTTTTTTTCGGAATTTGAAGTGCTACATAATTGTACAATATCAAACTGGATAAAATAGCCTCTAATGGAATCAACGCAGCCTTCAGAACGTAAAAATTGGACATCTTTATCCAGTTTTTCAAAATAAAGAGTTTTATATTGGATGCAATAAAAAGTGGACGATAGAAAACGAAACTTCGAAATTGTTAACACACAATGGAAACGTTCAAAAGTAACATTTCTTTATCAAAGATCTCTAAAATTGAAAATTCTATTTACAAAACTACGAAACTAAAATGACGTTTCAAATTTATGACATACTACAAAAATTAAAACGTCAGAATAAGATTCAAAATTACTAATTTAATATCAAGCTTATTATTATTACATCACATAAGAATATTCTGTTCTAAGAGAGCATCGAAAATTACATATTTTCGAAGTAGTTCCACAATTTTGTAATACTCTTTCCACCACATGATGCCAAAAATTATTTAGGAATTGAGCAGATAGAGCTGCCGAATAACTTCAAATATCACACTTCAGAATCTTCATTTTTGTGCTCAATCTCTCATCGTTCACTTAGAAATTAGACCATTTTTCAAACCTTAATTTTTGAAAATTTGAAGTCTTCGAAAGTCAACAATGTTTATGGAAAATGATTTTAGGTCGATTTACTGTAAGTATTGATTATTTGAAGATTTGTAAAATTAGTCAGTAAGATTAGATACATATTTCATAATAATTAACTGTAGAAAAATTTAAAAATGAAAGGTTTTCAACTGTTTTCAATATGTTCAAAATGAAATCATTATCAAATTCAAACATTCTTAATAAAGCTTCCAAATTCCAATTTCAAGATTGAAGCGTTCAAAATTGAATAATCTGGTAATAATTGTGAAATAAAAATATTAATGTAATAACTATTAATTTTTAACAATTCAAAGTGAAGTAATACAACATCGAAAAATTCCAGAATAAGAAACGTTTTAATTTGACAATTCTATTTCAAAAAGTGTTCTGTTTTATTAGAATATTAAATTTGAAAAGAGTTCAATTCGTAGTTTAGTTTTAATCACTCTGAATTATAAAA
Source organism: Neuroterus valhalla (assembly GCA_011762715.2). NCBI lineage: Eukaryota > Metazoa > Arthropoda > Insecta > Hymenoptera > Cynipidae > Neuroterus > Neuroterus valhalla. Next base: position 2,388 of record WSXT02004818.1, on the reverse strand, counting down.
TGTTCAGCTTCAAAAGAGTGTACTTAAAAATTTTAGTGAATGGGGTTTTCCTAAGCGATGAATGACAGGGGATTTTCATCTTGCAGTTTAGCGTCCATCCTGAACTTTATAATGTTCGAAATTTATTATTTCAAACTCTGTACCTCATTTTTGTAAAGAGACCAAACTGTCCAATCTGGAATTAGGATTATATTTTTCTTCTTTAATATAAGTATATTATTACTTGGTAATACAATGTTTCCGCATTGTTGCAATAATATTATCTTACTATAGTTTATTATAATAATTGTTTAGTTTGTTTACACTTTTTTCTTTTGTGACGATTTTGTAAAATTTTCGAATTTTGAAATGAATAAATCAAATTTTCATCATTATTAATTTCCAAATATTTGAAGTTAAATAATTCCACTTCAAAATATTACAGTGTAAAAAAAGTTCCAACTCCACGATTTTATTTCAAAAAGTGTTCCCTTTTTTTCAGAGTAGAATGGTTTAATTTGGGAAGTTCCCAATACTCAATAGGCCATTTTAAACCTTTTTTTAGAAATGACCAAAGTAAGGTTTTGATGGTGGATGAGTGGTCTCGATTATGCATTGAAAGGTTAGTTTTTAATTCTTGACTTTCTATTAAGTTGAACAATAGGGTGGTCCAAAAATGCATTAGAAATTTTTTTTTTCGAATTGTTATGGGAAACGCCCGGAAATTTGTTCGAATCCACAAAAAAATGAATGCATTCTTTTTGTTTAAAAAAAAATATTTAGAGGTGGCGCAAGCAAGCCTCATGAAGTTTACCACGTATTTCCCATAAGAAAAAAGACGTTTTTGTAAATTTTATTTAGAATTCTCAATATTAGGTGAATCAAGTTCGAAATTCACCATTTCTCTTCCCAATCAGTCATTACTTTTCAAATATCACCCCCATTAGTCGGTTTTGTAGGGTCCCAAAAATCCCCTATAAGTGAAAAAATGGGTTTTCCGATTTTTTGGCGCTAATTATGATTTTTTGCGGTTTTTAACGCAGATTTTCTCAAATACATGAAATACTTCTTTATACTGATAATTAGATCTTTATTTAAATTGTTTAGACAATTTATTATTGCTTTTCGCAACTTTTCTTAGAAAAGGGTTGGGGAGTCAAGGTTTTTTCTGAATTTCTCATACTATTTTCAACGTTTCAGTTGAAGCAAGGCAAGAATCGATTAAAGTTAACAAAAATAATTGTTTGAACAATTTGTTATTAATTATAAAAATATTTACTTAGAATAATGCTTCAAAGTTGCGGTTTTTTTCTGAAATTTTCAACTTTTTGACCACTTTTCACTTGAAGTAAGTAATTCTTTTATTTAATTTAGCAAAAATAATTGTTTAAACAAATTGTGAATGTTTATGGCTATCTTCCTTTAGAATAATACTACATAGTTGTGGTTTTTTTCTGAAATTTTGAACTTTTTATCACTTTTCTATTAGATTGAAGTAATAATTAATTCATGTAAAAAAATAATTGTTCAAACAAATTATTATTGTTTATGGCTATCTTTTCTTCAACTTTGCTTTACCTTTTTTGTGGTGAACAAATAATAAATAAACATTAGAGAGAATCATATTTTATATAGTAATTGTATTGATTTAGGTAAATTATATTTGTTCTTTTCCCGATGTTAAAAAGAATTGATTGAAACAAAGAAGCTGAATTCATTCAGTGAAATTTGAATTTCGAATTTTCTACCTAAATTATGGATCATTGAATTATTGAATTTTTAAGAAAGTAGTTCAACTTTCAACCAAAGAATTGAATTTTCGACCTAAAAATATAAATTTGTAATCAAGAATATAATGGTTGATATTTAAAAAAAAATTTGATTTCAAATAAACAACAATCTAATTTAAACAACATTTAAATCAATAAAATCTAACTGACTTTCATTCAAATTCCATTCAATGCAAAGTTAAACATATCAGAAAAAACCACAACTTTCTAGCACTTATCTAAGAGAAAATGGTCATAAACAATAATAAATTGTTTTAATAAGCATGTTTGTTCACTCGCATTTACTATTACCTCACTAAGTGAAAAGTGGACAAAAGCTTAAGAGTTTAGAAAAAACAGCAACTTTTTAGCACTAATCTAAGAACAAAAACAATAATAAATTGTTCAAAAAATTTGAATAAACATCTGAATATCAGTATAAAGTAGTATTTCATGTATGTGAAACAATCTGCGTTAAAAAAAACCGAAAAAAATCATAATTAGTGCTAAAAACTCGAACAACCCATTTTTCACTTAAAAGCAGTGTCAAACGCGAGGTGGGGGGCGGACGCCCCCCCCCTGAAATTTCTGGAAATCTGAACATTGAATTCATACGTTCTAACGACGAACTGGTGGCAAA
>WSXT02004807.1:0-14945 GCA_011762715.2 Neuroterus valhalla | reverse complement strand
AGTAGCTGTTGCTCTTGGTGGTTCGGAACCCACCGTAAACTGTAGGTCCCCCTCACCCCTGAGTTAGTGGTGAGGTGGGCAAAGGAATAGAGAGAAGGTTATGCCGAGACTCTAAAAACCCCTAACAGAGAGAGTATAAATAAAAATTCCGATGGGAAGCTACTCTTATTAGTTCCTGGCCAGAAGTTCTGTCAAGAGCCTGGCTTAAACAGCGTTACAGAAAAGGTCGAGCCCTCTCCATTATTCGCAATCGGCGCCTAATCAGAAATGAGCAAACCTAAACCGGAGCCTGATGAATCATTGATGAGTTCCCCTGTTCATATTAGGAAAGGTTTGTGAAGGATCGTTAAGAAGGTAACTGAAGAATAAAAGAGTATGTGGAGAGAATAATGAGGAAAGCATAAGCGTACTTTGAGGTAGAAGAAAGCCCCACGTTGGGTGCCAATTCACAAGTTTCCCTCTTTATAGTGAAAACGTTGTTAAGGCACGTAATGAAGATAACTGAAGGATATAAGGATATGCGGAGAAAGTAATGAGACAGAGTATAGCGTAGTTTGAAGAAGGGAATGGGTCCCACTTTCTGCGAGAAGTTGAATGGTGATAAAGGAGTTAGCTAAAAAACGACATTAAAGTAAAGGAAAGCTTAATGAGGATCCAGTTGTTTCTCCTATCCAGACAGAGAGAGTATAGGGGAGTGATTGAGAGAGTAGTAGCGCGGTATTGGGACGCAGTGCGCATTCGTTTACGCGCAATGATGATGCGATGTGACCAAACTCCTGAAAGAGGAAGTATGTGTCGCGGGCCGGTTGCAGGATGCAGGTTGAGGATGCATCTAAGTACAATAACTATGCTTCTTTTATCAGGAGAACGGTTTAGCTGATATGCCAGTCACTCCATCAAATGGAAGAGAGGAAAAAATTCCGACAAAGGAACAAAGTGAGAAGGGTTGAAATAAAATATTGTTCACCATTTTTGTAAATACGATAAGGTTTTCCGAGATTTTCCTAAGGGAAATAAAGTCAATATTATATAAAGGGTTTGTTGCCTTGTTCCAAGATAGATGATCGGTTTAAGGAGCGAGAGAAAGAGATAGTACCACGTTAAATGAGACAATGGTGACGTCCCTGTCCAAAGCGGCTGACCAGCTTTGGGAGGTTGAGAAGATTCATAGCGGATGACCAGCTGTTAGCCTTTTCAGATCAAAGCTGAAAGTAGAGATGTTCGATTCTGATTTGATTCTTTGAAGATCGATCTTCTTCGGCGGAAATCCATCTTTTGAATCAATTCTCTACTAAGTTGATTCTTTTGAGAATTGATTCTCTTCCCTGAAGATGAAAGTGGTGATTTTCTTCAACTGAAATAAAATGGAGGAAAGATCACGGGAACGTAAAAGCACTCTCCTTAAAAGCGCCTCTGACTCTGATGCTGCATATCATACATTTCTGCAGTCTACCAATGAGTGTTCTTTATTATTTTAGACTTTGGAACTCTGATTCAACGAGCAGTCAATGCTTTTCCCGCATTGGAAGAAAAGAAAAACTGCGTTTTCGCTCATCCACGTTCAAGTTTCGTGAGTACGAAAGATATTTATCAAAAGACTTCTCAGGTGAAGAAGTTATGTTTAATTTATATAGAATGGACCACACAATATACCTGCCATTTGTTTTATTAAACTTTCTGTATAAAAAGAATTAAACATATCGATGTTTTGTCTATCATATATAAAATATAGATAAATTTTACACCTTGGTTTGCTAAATCAACGTTTTGTATGCGTCACCAAAAGATTTATGGCTAGAAGATTGAATTTCCCCAAGTAGATCTTTCGAAGAATTGATTCTCGTCTATTTGATCTGAAGTCAACTAAAGATTTAATTCTTTCCGAAGACACCCAGGAAGTGTTGGATTCATTTGGTGCGCCTGCCAACTAAAACCCCCTCGACTGGTTACCAACCTAGCAGGTTCTGAACAAAGTTGGAAAGAAAATAAGAGACAACGAAATTGGTAGTCCGAGACAGTTCCTCTGCATGGACACTCGCCTTTGAAGCAAAACATGGAAAAATGAGAAAGACGGATGACTCAATTAGTGCGGCAAAACGAGGGGGAGGGGCCTCCTTAAGCGGTCCGAAGTTTTACTTGCATAATTTGAACCAAAGAATGTTCAAATCAGAACGGGGAATTCGCAAATAGGTGCCTTTAAGTTTGGGGAGAAGATATGGGGTAGCAGAGCCCTAGACTCAAGAAACTGCAGGGTTATTGAAGAAGGGTTTAAATGAAGTAAGGACCCCGTTGGCCTTATTGCGGATGTCTTAGATTTTTTTGGACCAAGTGAGTCGTTTGTCGGAAATGAAGCCGAGATATTTTGCGGGGAATCTCCATTTGATGGGAAAAGAGTTGAAAAAGAGTTTACGGAGATTATTTCGGTGATTTGAGAAAAAGACAGCTTCAGATTTAGATTTATTGATTTCAAATCTCCATCTGTAGTACCATTCCAGGACAAGTGGAATAAGTTTGTCAGGCGAGAAGAGCAGTGACTTATGACCTTGGATGTACAAAGCAAACCAACATAATCAGCGCATTGAGTCGTGAGAATTTTCGCATTAACAGGAATTTCTTGAAAGAACACGTTGAACAGAGAGAGAGAGAGAAAGAGCCTGGGGCCCCGGGGGACACTGGAGCCTATAAGTTAAAGGTCCGATCAGGATTTTCCAACGCGAGCTCCGAAGCTCATTGTCGAGAGGAAGGATTTGATTGGAGCGATGAGCCAGGAAGGAAAATTTAACCTGATGAGTTTATAAATAAGACCGTCATGCCAGACTCTATCAAAGGATGCTGAGCTGAGAGGTATACCCGGTTTTAGAAGAAAAATTTCAAAAGCTTATTTCTAGGCTGCGGGAAAATATTGTAATCACATCATTGCGTTAAAAATGTTGCAGATAGCCACGATATGTTTTCAGAGAAGTGTTTGCAGTACAAGTGAGAATAAAGTCTATGCCTGTGATAGTGAAATTCCAAGCAGTCCTGTAGACACGGTCGTGAAAGTTAGCAAGTTTGTCGAGGATAGGGAAAAGGGAGCATTGATCTTTGAGCAAATCTGCGAAAATTTTCGCTTTTTCATCATCGAGAGAGAAATATTGACCGCCTTTGGCGAGAGTAGGAAGGTAGATTTCCTATGACGGAAGGATATGATGTCTTTTTAGCATTTTTTGGGCTACAATTCAGCTTCGGCTAAGTGGGAGTGAAAGGAAGATGTATCAACAGTTTGGATTTGCGAGCAGAAGTGTAGATGGTTTTGGTAGCGAGTTGGAAAAAGTTTTGGATGTCCTTAGTCAGGGCATCAACTGCTGTATCTAGGTTAGGTGTACATTAACTTTGGCAGCATTTGACAGTGGAAGTTCCCATTTGCTAAGGAAATTTCGATGATTTCGGATTGATGTTTAAGAGAGCTAGGAAAGTGGGTTGGTTCTGAGAGAACCTCAATAGTTACTCAGAGTTTTGAGGAGAGTATCGCCCTTGGTGTAATTTTTCAAACAGCTCCAGGTCCTGTGTTTGGCGTTGAGATAGCCGGCAACCAGAGTTGGGGTATTAGTGTTGAAAATGTCAAGTATTTTAGACGTGTTGTTGATATGTGGAGGAGAGTAAATAAGAAGGATGCAAAGAAAGTCTGAGACAAGGTGTTTTACGACTCCAACTAATTTGTATGGAGAATAGTTTGTGCTGATCTGAAATATAGAGTTTCTTTGTATAATCAAGATAAGTCTCGGTGATGCAGGCGACGTCAATGGATTCATCGTTCAGGAGTAGATACAGTTCTTGTCGCTTGGGAACAGAGATGCCGTTGGCATTCCAGGTTAGAATATTTAATTAGTTTTTATGAGGACTCAGGGATTGTGTGCTGAAAGGCAACAGCATATGCGGAGAGAAAGTCACAAAAAAGCGGCTGTAGATCCGAATCCTGTAGAGGATCAGTATTGAGAGAGGATTGAGGCTGGTTTTGGTCTTTGAGTAGAGGACGAGCTGAGACTATGTCAGCGAAGAAGCGTTGGAAGGAAGCGGGGATGGAGGCGCTGCGAGTTTCAGGAAGCGGACGAGGGTATGCAGCAAGTTTAGTTTTAGGAAGTTGGCGAATTGCGTTCCACTTGGTGCTAGGTTTTCGAGAACTCCTCGGGCATCCACGGTAGATAGCTCAATGAGGGCATGTACCATTGAGACAAGACGAAGTGGTATCTTTTTGATTTCGGATTGAGCAAGAGGCGGTGGCGTGGCTACGTCCGCAGAAGGCGCAAGTCAAAGAGGGATAGTAATTTCAGTGTGAATGGTTTTTAAGCAACGACTTCACTAGGGAATCATATCAGATTTTCTCCTGGCTTTAGCCTAAATGCTCAGGCCAGCTAGATTAATGTTGAATATTGACTTGGCTGTAGGAGAAGTCCTGATGGTCCTGATGGACGACGACCAGCAGGGGCCAAATTTTGGCCTCTTTTTGATGCGATAAAGTCGCTTAAACAAGGGAATTATAGTTTGAAGTTCTCCAAGGATGGATCCTCCAGACAGGGATTCGATGACTCCTCTGATAAGGAAGATTAGGTCTCTGTCTTGTTGGAGGTGATATAGCAGATTTTTTTACTTTCAAGCTCAAGAGTGATAGCGCAAGAATTATCAACATTTTGAGGATAGACGATTATTGTATCAATAGTGTTTTTTGCAGAACGAATTGGAATGTCAGCTTCAAGAAGGGCTGAATGGATTTAAGACCAGAGTTCTTTGCGGGGGGCGCGGATAGAAGGACTCCACTCCTTGAAAACTGACTCATCTTGATCTGATAGAACAAAATCTATCATCTATCATGAGCATCTGTGTCAAAAGTCGGTAATCGAATGTGTTGGTCGCGTAACACGCCTCTATATATCCGTGGCGCGGCGCCTCGCGAAAGCCGCGGAAAACTGAGTGAAGTGGGACGGACCGAGTAGAGGAGAGTGCGTGCGTTCCAGTTTCGTTAGCGCTTTTCTTGCGGCTCCCAATTCCTTCGTTGACGTGCAGTGAGCAGTACCTTCCTTATAATCCTGTCATGGATAACCTAGGCCGGTTCTGTCAGCAAACCCAGTTTCTAATTCAATTTTTGCTTTTATATGCACTGCAAACCTCATGCTTACTTCGTCAAACTTAAGTCTACATATAAAATTAACATTCATTCTTATATCAATTAACAAAACTATTTTCATTTTTCAGGGAATTGGCCGATTAGCATGTTCTGTTTGTGACCACTACCTGATGGGCAGTCCTGTCTACGTGATAATGCTGGGTCTGATTGGGACCGTTAGTCTATCGTAATACTCAAATTTATACCTATAAAAATAAATTCCATTTTTCAAGAGTAAAAAAATGCAGGATAATAAATACAGGCGCAAAATGAATTTTTTCAGCCTTGAGTATCTCAATTTAGATATACAGGGATCACACTGGTTCAGTAGTTCTATTTCAGATAAAAGAAAGAGTTCATTTCAAAAAAGGGAACAAAAGCGGATTTCATTTATCAATGAAAACTTCACATGAATTATTTATGTGCTTAGAAATTATTCGGTTGAAAGTATCCTTACTTTTGTATTATTTTTGAAAAATGAGTTTTCCCGATCAAAATTGATTTTTTCCATGCAGGCTGCACACTGCTAGTTTTTTATCCGAAAATGGATTTTTTTGTCAATAATTTGAAAAAATATATATTTGGCTGACAATTCAATTCTTTCGACGAAAATCTCTCTTTTCGGGTGGAAAATTCAACTCTACTGGTGTGAAATTTCCTATTACTTGTTTGATGATGAACTTTTTTTTGAGAATTTATATTTTAGTGCTCAAAATTAGACTCAAGATTTATTCATATGGTTGTAAGTTCAACTTTTTTACTGGACAATTTTTTGTTTCGTTTCAAAAAGTAATTTTTCTTTCTGAAAATTTCGACTTACTCATTAAGGTTGAAGGTTGTTTGTTTTTATTTGAAGATTCTTCATTCGAAGATTCAACTATTTTGTCAAAAATTGGTATTTCCGGAATTATGATTAAACAAGTTTGGTATGAAATTTTACCATTTGATTATTAATCAAAATTTTTGTTTTTAATAATAAATAGCATTAAATAAGGGGACAGAGTGTGATCCCTGGATATATGACAATTTATAATATTGAACAATCCATTTTTTATTTATATTATTTATGTCACATCTCAAAACAGTTAAAATTCACTCCTATGTTATTTCCTAATCAATTTATGTATTTTTTCCAAAATAATTCATTTTGATAAACTATTTCTATCAATTATTTATAGCAACCTGTCACTTCTTTATTAATACAAAGTGCTTAACATATTTAATCAATTATTTGAATCATGAAAATGGAATAATAAAGTATTACCTGAATTGAACAAAATCGAAAATTTGGAAAAAATCAATTATAAAAAAATCTTGTTCATTACGAATAATAGATTATAATATAATCCCTTTCATTTGATTCCTTAGATGATCACAGCTTATGACATAATTCGAATTATGAATAACAAGTTACCAGTCCGATATCCAGCAAAAGTTCGACACGAGGAAAAGAGTGAGTTATTCTCTAATAAGAAAAAAGTTCATAACAATGAAATAATGAGACCTAATAAAAATTTTATTAATTACATTATTTATAGGGGTCCCTTTAGATGTTGAGAGAGATTTGAAATTAATGACTTGTATTCTCGCAATTGAACATTACACACTAATCATGCTCGGAGCAATAACAGTAAAATATATTTATTCCTAATCAAAAATCAATAATTATTTTTCACGAGAGGATTTAGTATTATTATGGCAGGCTTCAAATTTCTTAGCAGAGTTGAAAAACGTACCAAAAAAGTAATATCGAAAATTTAAAAGAAAGTATTAACAAAGACAGTTTCTTCGGTAAAAAATTTAATTCATGGATGAAAAATAAGTATGGATGGTACTTTGAATTCAAAAGAAAAAGTATTCAAAAGGGGCTTTCTTATGAGCTGAGAGTTTGGATTCTTCTTGGAATTTCAGATATTCTCAAATTACTGTTATTTGCAAATAACGACCCGTTTTCGGGAAACTTGACTTTATCCAGAATTTCTTTTGTTTTTATTTTGATTGAAATTTTTATTTAATAAATTTATTATGTCAAGTTTTGTAAATATCATATTTTGCCATAAAAAAGACGAATTCAGAAAACAATCCAAAGAATTTTCAAAATATAACAGTTGCATTTTTAACCAGAGAGCTGAGTTTTAAACTTACAATGATCATTTTTACCCAAAATAAATTAACATTCTGCTAGAAAATATGAATTTTCTTAAAAGAATGCATAAATTCGCAATAAAATAGTACAAGTTTCTACTCAAAATTGAATCTTCAAAAGAAATAAACATGTCCAACAAATTCTTTCAACTCCCAACCAAGAAGGTTAATTTTCATTCAAAAAGATGCATTTTTAACCAAAAAGAATCATTTTCTACTAGAAAAGACCATTTTCTTTACAAAGAACCAAAAATTGTAATTGAAAGGTCCAATTTTTATTTCAAATGATGGATCTTCGAACAAAAGAATGAATCCATAACAAAAAAGTTCAACTTCCAACCAAAAAGGTGAATTTTCAAGCAAAAAGATGATTTTGCAACCAAAAAGTCCGATTTTCTACCAGGAAAGACGATTTTCTAATGGATTGCGTGAATTTGTGATAAAAAAGTCAAATTTTCACTTCAAATTATGGATCTTCGAATGAATGAATGAATGAATTTATAACAAAGAAGTTCAACCTTCAACTTGGAAGGTGAATTTTCAACCAAGAAGGATAATTTTCTACTAGAAAAGATGATTTTTAACAGAATGCATGAGTTCGTAATCAAGAAGACGAATCTCCACCTCAAATCTTTGAACAAAAAAATTATTTCTTAACGAAGAAGTTCAACCTTCAACCAAAATGGTGAATTTTCAACCAAGATGATCAATTTTATAATCGAAGGGAATAATATTTCCAAGAAAATCTTGAATTTGCAATAAGATAATTCAACTTAAATGATGAATCTCCAAACAGGAAAACCAATTTCTGACAAAGAAGTTCAACGTTAAACATAAAGTTGCGTTTTCACCAAAAAAGATTAATTTTCTGCTGGAAAAGACGATTTCCCAACCAAATGCATCAATTTGTAATCAAAAAGTCAAATTTTTACCTCAAATAATGGACTTTCTAAAAAAAAATTCTATCAGAGAATTTCAACCTTCAACCGAAAAGGTGAATTTTCAACCAAGGAGACGAATTTGAAAACAAGAAGTTTAATTATCTACTAGAAAAGATAATTCTTTAACGGGGTGCATGAATCTGCAATCAAAATTCTGATTTTTAACTCAAATTAGAAATCTTCTAACAAAAAAATGGATTCCTAACAAAGAAGTTTAACTTTCAATCAAAAAGTGTAATTTTCAACCGAAGGGTTTAATTTTCTAATAGAAAAGACAATTTTTCAACGAAGTGCGTCAATTTGTAATAAAAAAAATACATTTTCACCTCAAATAATAGACCTTTGAACGAAAAAAAATTTCTGAAAGAGAAGTTCAACCTTCAACCGAAAAGGTGAGTTTTTAACCAACAAGATCAATTTTCTTCTGAAAAATACTGATATGTTCAGGAAATTGAATAATATGTGATAAAATAGTTCAATTTTCAATGCAATTGATGGATCTTCGAATACAAAAATGAATTTCTAGCAAAGGAGTTCGAATTTCAACCAGAAAAGTAAATTTTCAACCAAATGCATAAATTTCCAACAAGAAAGATTATAAATATACTAGGAAAGAGGATTTTTTGAAGAAATTCATCGATATAAAAGCAAAAAATCCAATTTTCACTTTCAAATTATGGACCTTCTAACACAAAAAGGAATTTCTAACAAAGTAGGGAGTTCAAACTTCAAAAAGACGCATATTCAACATAATGCATGAAAACATTCTAATTTTTAACTCAAATTATAAATCTCCCAAAGTGATTAATTGCCCACCATGAAAGAATTAATTGAAAGAAATTCCTATAAAAGATTGTCAAATTCTCAACAAATATATTAGATTTTCTACCAAATAATGAAATTTTCAACGAAATGAATTAATTTTCAACGGAATTGGTGGATTTTCAACCCAGACAAATTTTTAACCAAAAAGATGACTTTTTAAAACAGTTATCAAAAAACTTCTAACTTTCAATTGTCGATAATCGAAGAAAATTATTTCAACTGTCCAATTTCCATCAATTTGTTCGTTTTCAATTTTTTGAAATTTCTTAATTCTAAATTGAAAAACAAAACTTTGTTAGTGCAATCAACTTTTTATATTACTCTTTTGAAAATAGAAGCAAAAGAGTCTAGAAATTTAAAGCCTGTTTTTGAAAAATGAGAAATGTAATTGCAAATGAATCCTAATTTTATTATTTATAGCAATATCCAATGTTGCACGCACCATGGCTGCTGATGCAACTATGCATTATGATTGTCGAAGTCATAGTTTTTTTTGTAAGGCTCTTCATGGATGGACTTCATTTAAAAAGAGAAGAAATATTCCTGGCCATTTGGGCAGTTCAAAATTGGCTTCAAGTTTGCTGCTTATTTCATCGCCACGTTAGACACCCAACATGCTAATTTCGTCCTTGCTTCACAATTGATTATTATAACCAAATAGAAAATATCAACTTTGATCAGTTTCATACATGATTTGTAGAAAATAAAATAAATCTTCATGGTTCATTTGATGAAATCAAAAACTTTCAATAATTTAAATTCATTTCTTTATACAAAATGATCCGTTAACTCATCACCTTGAATCATTTCTCACGTCCTCTTCTTCCCCTTACCTTCCCTTTCCCATCAACCTTTCTCTTCAACATCGCTGACTTTTTTCAAAAACTATTATCTCCAATATTCTCTTTACCATTTCTTCTCTTCATCTATCTTTCGTCATCACCCTCTACATTTCCGTTCAAAATGAAGCATCCCAACTCCTTCAATGTATACAGTTTCTTCCTTCTCTAATTATTTGCTGCTTTGTCATTGGAATCTTGAGAAAAAGGAAAAGGCCCTTCTCCTCTTTATTATTTTTCTTCCAACAAAGAGAAATGAATACTAGTGGTCAACATCTGAATACTAAGTCTTAAAATATCTGTGATTCAACTATACATCCACAGATATTGAGTCCTTATATCTAGTATACATATTCTAAATATTTAATGTACTCATCCTGACTATCGGTGATACTAAAGTTAGGAGTCAACATTTTAAAGCTGGTAATGTCTTGGATACTGCTGTTGAGTATCCGAGATATTAAATTTGAAAATCACATATATTCCAGTAAATTATCTTCAATCGTACTGTATAATATTCAAGAGTAATATCTCGTTAGCATCGCCAATAATTATGAAGGATACTCAGACTCATTCTTGAATGCACTATCAATATACCTGAGTCAACTCGATCAAAGGACTGATAATTATCGACCAAAATGACTGAATCAATCCATTTTAGCCAAAACAACATTGATGCATCAGGCCATAGAACTGACTTACAAGGAAAGTCTTCCAGGTGTCCCTCGTCGATTTGATTCTCCCTTGAATATGTTGAAGTACTCAAAAAACTAAGCGGCACATATTTTTTGTTATCTGCGGAAAAACACTTTAAGGGGGTGAAACAGCCCCTCGAAAATAGGGGTTGCAAATGTCCATCGTAAAGTATTGTGTAGAAAAACTAAATTGATCTCGATCAAACCTACAGGAAAAGTTCCCTCGAGATGAAAGATGAATAACGTAATTTTTGCAACAAAAAAAAATATATATTGAGGGGGTAAACCACCCCTACATATTATTTGAGTTGTGCTGAAAATTTTTCAATTAGACAGAAAAAATTTTAAAAATCTATATTTTGCAGTTGAGACGAAAATAAAGTTTACCTGTTCAGCCATAAAGTTTTGTCTTTTATTAATGGGGGTAGCTACCCCTAAACACTTTTCATCTTGTGTCTATGATAATATATACTTTCCATACAGAAAAAATTGGGGAATTTGTTTTATAACGATGGAAGTGAAATGGAGTCCATCCAACATGAATAAAAAAATTACACGGGGGTGAACCACCCCCGAATTATGTATAAAATATCAAAACAAGTCTGAAAATGAGCAAAAAAATCCGGAAAAAATACGTGTTGTATACAAAAAAGAGGATGAAGGTATTTAGGTATTTCCAAATGAAAAACAGCATTGAAGAGGGTAACTACACCTCCACAAAGATTCATTCTTCAGAATTTGAACAATTAAGATACTCGTCAAAAAATGTTTGAAACATAGTGATTTTTTACACCATTAAAATCGAATTATAGCAATATTAGTACAACTTAATATTTATGGGTAGTTACCCTCTTCAATGCTGTTTTTCTCTCAAAAGTACCTTTATCCTCTTTTTTGTATACAACACGTATTTTTTCGGATTTTCCGCTCAATTCTAGAATTATTCGGCTATTTTATACATAATTAGGGGGTGCTTCAGCCCCGTGTAATTTTTTTATTCATGTTGGATGGACTCCATTTTACTTCCATCGCTATAAAACATATTTCACAATTTTTTATGCATGAAAAGTACATAATTATCATCATAGACACATAATAAGAAGTGTTTTGGGGTAGTTACCCCTATTAATGAAGAAAAATTTTTGGCGAAACACGTCAACTTTATTCACATACCTTAAAATCAAACAAACTTTGAAAATAATGCTCACTAGATATAATTAAAAAGGTTATCAATGCGAAAAAACCATCGTTATAAAACAAACTTCCAAATTTTTGTATGTATGGATAGTATATATTATCATAGACACAAGATAAAAAGTGTTTAGGGGTAGCCACCCCCATTTATTTGAAAAAAAAGTTTTGGCGAAACACGTAAACCTCATTTCCGTCTCAACTGCAAAATATATATTTTTTAAATTTTTTCTATTTAATTCAATTTCCAGCACAACTCAAATAATATGTAGGGGTGGTTTACCCCCTCAATATATATTTTTTTCGTTGAGAAAATTATGTTATCCATCTTTCATCACGAGGAAACTTTTCTAGTAGGTTTGATCAAAATCAATTTAGTTTTTATACACAATGCTATACGACCTACACTTGCGACCCCTATTTTCGAGGGGTTGTTTCACCCCCTTAGAGTGTTTTACCGCAGATAACAAAAAATATGTTTCGCTTAGTTTTCGAGTACTTCAACATATTTAAGGGAGAATCAAATCGGCGAGGGACACCTGAAAGTCTTTCTTGTTAGATTTATAGATAAAATAATACGCACAACAATGATTACGGAGTTATTGGATTTAAAAGTTATTGGAGATGATAAAGGCCTCCATTCAAAACCAAAATAAACTCATATTTTGCTTGTGCCTTAGAATCTTCCAATATATAGGTATAATGTACCTGTATACAGTAGTATGAAATACTGGAAAAACATGAGGAAAAAGAAATGAATCAGAAACCCAACCTTAAAAATGTATCATGTCATAATTTTTCATCAATGTTCGGAGAGAAAGGAAGAAACAATTCGGAGTTTATTTCCATTTTGATTTGTCTTTGATCTCAATTATTTGTAACAATTACAATAAATCGTTGTTGAGTGTCTCCGTGGTTCAGAACAATGTCTTTCGACGCTTGAGTTCCTCTTCCACATGTGTTCCATCCTGTTGATGTGAAAATATTTATTCAATTCAGAGACGAACATGGGATGTTATTATGTTATTTTGGTATATGATTCCTAAAAATATTTTTCGAGTCTAAATGTTTACTCACAAAAACGTGTAGTAGGGACGTGTCTGACATTTCATGCTGTAATAGCTCAAAATTGGAGTTTGATTTTCTATTGTGAAGAAAGCCTGCATTGAAGAAGAATGGCATGAACTGTATGATGTATGAAATAGGAGGAATAGAGTACAGTAGGTTAGAAAATTATTCAAATTTCGTTTTCTCTTGGCTATTATAACTTGTTGATTGCACAAGTTTAGCATGCATTCTATTGGATCACTTTTTTATCTTCACCTTCTGAATATCCATAGCATTAGACGTCTCCTCTCAAAAAATATTTCTTTCTGTACCTGGTAGTACGAATATTTTTCTGAATACTTTCGGATACCACAAAGCACCCATGAAATACAAAGATTTGAATCCCTTATAATAGAGCACATTTTGCTACTCTTATTCACGGTTTTCCGAATGTTATAAATTGAATTTTATCTTCGTTCAGAATTTGAAAGTGCGCATGCGTGAGAAAAAAAGAGGGGAATGGACGCCAAAAAACCTCAGGCAGTGTGCTGCGTAATGATTCTAAAAAAAGGCTAGTTTTAGCGAGAAGGAATCTTCCTTGTGTTCGTAGGAACGGTTAATATTTACTTCCAAACGTAAATCGATAGCGCGAGTGCTAATTGACGTTTTGTCCCATCGTGGAATTTGTATTGGAACGCCATTTCTGCCCAACTCTCCATCCAGACAAATAAAATAATATATTTGTGAAATAAAATATAACAAATCAGAAATGGGATACCGAATGGAAAGCGAGTTCAATTTGAGAGAATTTAGAATGCGCGAAAAATAGTGACCATGGATGAGTTTGAGCGGTTTCAATAGGATTTGTTGAATTCAAGAGACTACACGGTCGTTAACATGTCTCACGTGTCAGGTGATGAAGAAAGAATTGCAGAGTTGGAGATAGAGGTTCAAAGGCAAAGAGAGCAACGGGTCAGGGAAAGAGAGCATTTTGAGGCTGAAGTAGGTCGGCTCAGGGCGAACCTAGAGCAAGTTCAGCAGAATTCTACTTTGGTGGAACCACAAGGGATAGAGCATCTGGTTGGCAGTGGAAGTCGAGATGGAAGTATCGCAGGCGGTATCGTGCGTGCACTTTCATCAATAGAAGGCGCATTAGTACAACTGCATACCTCTATAACAGCACAAGCCCATCAACAGCAAGGAAAGACAGGTAGGGGAGTACATCAGATTATAGGAGACCCGAGTGCTTTGATTCGCGAATTCCATGGAACCGAAACACCTGAACAAACACGTGCGTGGTTGAGAGAACTCCGAAACTCTGACACACTGTACGAGTGGTCAGATGCAGTGACCTTTAGTGTTGCCCAAGCGCGGTTGAGGAGAGTTGCAGTCAAGTGGCTGATGTCAAAATCAGCTGAGATAACAAATTTCGAAGTGTTCACAGATGCGTTTCAGTCAACTTTTCTACTGACGCGCAGTGTTATTGAAAGGTTACGTGTGATGACAGCTCGTGAACAAACTGCTCGAGAAACAATACAAGAATATGTTTTGGATAAAATCTGGCTCTATTCAGGACTTGATTTAACAGTGTGTTATAAAACTCACTTTAAGAAATTCAGTAATGCGTGAGGATTTACGGAAGAAAAACAAGGTTTATTATAAAAGCATAGATACATGAGAACACGACTTCCAAGCCCGCTATCACAATTTATCGGTATTTCGCCACCACGGCCCGACTTAGCTCGCGTAAATACGATAACGCTAAAGGTTTCTTTCTGTAACGACGCTTTCGTCTCCACGACTCTCATTGTACTCCTCGACTCTCTCTAGGCTCTCGCACTGCTGCCACTCTAATCCTAGTTATATCTAGCTTTCTTATAATTTCCCTAGCTATTAAATTTGAAATTATTACAAGTGAGTGACATTCGTGACGAAATAGCAGTCGGTTTCTTTTCAAAAGATGCTGCTAATGTGATTATTTCACGCAATTTGGCTACAACTGACGAGATTCTTCAAGAATTGATGAGATTTGAGAGGTTGGATAGTTCGAGACGACAGCGAATCGGAGAAAAGAAAGCAAGTGGGAAAAGCAACAGTTCATTTCAACCTAGAACGCCAACAA
>WSXT02004796.1:4181-14946 GCA_011762715.2 Neuroterus valhalla | reverse complement strand
CTTTCAAATTTTTACAAATTTTGAATTGGAAGAGCAATTTTCTGAATTTCCTCTTTTCTCAATTCGAATACTTGAAATACTCGACCTCCCTGTCTCAAGTCAGATGAATAAGGAGAAAGCAAACAAAACATAAAAAAATTATAAATTTTTTTTTTTGTTTAAAAAAACGGAGAAAATGATTCGTCCTGTATTTTTGGGCTATCATCAATTCCATTATACAAACTTCGGTCAGCTAAATGAATCTCAGAAAGCAATAATGGAAGCTATAATGGAAAAAATTTTAATTCTTGATCTCATAAAGCATGTAGATATATCTTGAAATTTTCAGAATCAGACTAAAGAAATGTTACATTCTCCAAATCAAATAATGAGATATCTCCTAAAGTCATAGAAAGAAAGCAGTCATTGCTCGTATTTTTACGGTAAAATTTTCAATTTTCTAGATTGAGTCAAGAAAATTCACGGTTTTTAAGCGAATTCACAGTCGTTTCTTGGTTTTATCCCAGTCAAGGAAATTCCCGGTCAAGTCGCCGCCCTGCTAATTATTTGAAGATGAATTGACTAGCTGAAGCTCCAGAAGATTTTTTTCGTGATATTTTGATTCAATAATTCTTTCTAGAGACATTTCACGTTCCATGACCAAAATTCGATTTTTTAGCAGCTCAGCCGATCTTAAAGCCTACAATATTCAACCGATTTGTCTAATGATTTATGGATCAATTGACTAGTTTAGAACATTTTTTCACGAAGTTTTCATTCAATAATCATTTCTAAATATATTGCACACTTTATCTTTGAAATTCTAATTTTCAGTCGACCTGTGGACCCAAAATTTTTAGGATTAATTGATTAGGTGAAGCTGTGGTGGGAGTTCTTCGGAAATTATGATGATGACACATATTAATTTGAATCAACATAATGATATTCTGACATTCTTTACGAATATATCAGAATTTTCATGGTAAAATGAGTTTTTGGAAATTTCACTTCAAAAAACGTGCAATCTTTGCAATTTTCAAGATATTTCGGTTACTTTAGTTTCAGATTATCCAGTTTTTTGTACTTTTAAGAAATCCGCCATACAAATTCAAGCATAATAACAAATGGCAAAGTGATCTACTTGTCTACTTGCTATGAATTTCTTATTTTATTGAAAAATGGAAGAATGTCTCTTATGTTAAGTAAAAAACAGTACGCCTTTTGTAATTTCGGTCATTAGAAGAAAAATGAAAGGAAAAATTGACGGGATTTTCTCCTTTTTTGTTGCAATGATAATAACCTTTCAAAGTTTTTTTTTGTTTATTTCCAATACAATTTCAAAATTTCTGTAATTTTTTCCAACTAGTAAAATTTAGATGCGTATATATGTTTTCAAATTACTCGGCCTCTACTTAGCAGAATTGTATGCATCGTAGATATTTTTGGTGTGTTGTAAAATTGTAAACAATTAAAATTTGAAATGAAACGAATTTATAAAGTTACATTTATTAATTCGCAACACCAAATTATTTGAATTCAAAAACAT
Source organism: Neuroterus valhalla (assembly GCA_011762715.2). Classification (NCBI taxonomy): domain Eukaryota; kingdom Metazoa; phylum Arthropoda; class Insecta; order Hymenoptera; family Cynipidae; genus Neuroterus; species Neuroterus valhalla. The sequence continues at coordinate 13,421 of WSXT02004796.1, read as the reverse complement.
ATAATTTAAGATTTGAGTTAGTCTAAAGACAAAATCAATGGTCCCAAAATATCCTAAGGAATACTAAAGAAAAGATTCCAAAATATTTATGACCCCCAAAGAGATCATTAGGGTCAGCGAAAAATGTACGAAATTCCATGCATCAAATTGCCGATTTCCTCCCCTTCTAACATATACTAGTATTAACTATATAATACATTACTTCCCTTCCTGAATATTTTATTTCATATTAAAAATATTAACAATTTGAAAACCAATTATTAAACCATTTTTTTATACATGAAGAGTTTCAAAAAATTCTAAAACAACGATAATTAAGAATTTCGAATTAATAGGAAGTAAAGTTTTGGAAAAAGGATCAATTTAACGAATGGAGTAGAAGGGACTCTAAATACATATCATTTTTGATTCGGACTGTTCAAAATTAAATAGTTTCAGATTAGAATTTTTCAAAATTGAATAATTAAAAATTAACAGGAATTTGAATGGTATTATTTCTCATAAAACACGATGGAAATTATATGTATAAACATTGAAACCATCTAAATTCCTATAATTATCAATTCGGAATAAGTAAAAGTTGACACTTGGGAATTCAGAACTGAATATAATGTTACCGATAGAAAACTTCTAAAATTCTAGGATGAAAAACTTCAGGAACTTGGAAATTTCTAGTTCGAAATGTTGGAAATTGAACCAATCCGATCTTTTTTTTATAACCCGTAGAAATGGTTAATTAACAATAATTGTGATACTAAGACTGGTTAATACATACTCTTCAAAATTTTACTTATTTTAAAAATATTTATGTCGTTTGAAAATTGAAGAATTTCGAATTGTTAATTATATTTTTGTTAAATTCTACCATTATATTTTAATTGTGAAATTCAAACTTATGAAAGGGAAAAATAAAAACTTCAGTATTCTTCATGAAAATTCAGAACTCTGAAATTGCAACCATTCAAAATCAAAGTTGATTTGTGAATGTTTAACTTTGATCTATTATGATTTTAAACACATATTTTTCAATTTTTGATTGTTTATTTTTTCATCTTCAACTATAAATCGGCCAATTTAACAATATTACATCAAACATATTTCGCATTAAATACTTGTTAATGGAACCCAACTTTTTTTGATTGAGATAATTCCCTTTTTTTTTTTGTTGAATAGTCTACTATTACATTTTTGCTCTATAATTTTGGTTAAAAATGTTATTGTTACCTTCAAAACTAAATTATTTAATTATGAAATGAACCTTTTTGACAGAAATTCACATTTTTATGTGGAAAATTCATTTGTCGTGCAGAAAACTAGCTTTTAGACTTCAAAATAAACACTTTGGTAGAAATTTTTTGTTCTTTCCTAACTAATCATTTATTCTTGCTAAAAAATTGAACTCTTTTGTGTAAAATTCGTGTTTTTGATTGAGAAACTTATCTTATTTGGTACAAATTTCATCTTTTTTGGTTGAAAATGCAACTGTTTGGCTAAAAGTTGATCTTTTGGTTGAAATTTAATCTGTTTTGTTTGAAAATTCTACTATTTTGTTGAAAATTCGTCTTTTTAATGTAAAAAATCTCTTTTGGTAGAAATTGATTTTTTTTTTTTTTTTGGATTAAGTTGAAAATTTATGTCTATTGTTATAAATTTAACTATTTTATTGAAACTGAATTTCTTTTCAGTTGAAATTTTTTGGTTGAAAGTTCGTCTTTTCGGTTCAAAAATTCATGTCTTATGGTAGAAATTTAATCTTTTTGGTTAGAAGCGCGGCTGTTTTGAAATAAATTGAATTCATACTTTCATGTCGAAAACTGGTCTTTCTGTATTAAAAACTAAGGCATTTCTTCGACATTTCTGTCTTGACTTAAAAAATTGGTTTTCAATGAAAATTCAAGTTTCTGATGGAGATTTCTCTTTTGAAATTTGAGAATTCCTCTTTCTTTGTAGAAATCCAATCTTTTCCATAAAAAATTATATTAACAAATACATTTAGTTTAAAGAGAATATTCATAAAAGCAATATTGCCAATTAGAATATTCACTATTTCAAAATAATTAGAACATAATCCTCGGGAATTAAAAAAAAATTCAAACAAATTGATGTTTAGGATATTAAAAAAAATTGAAATAAAATAATGCTGACAATGCAGTGAACCCCACGTTGCTGAGAAAACTCAGTGAATTCACAGCAGCAGAAATGTGGGTCACTAGGTTTATAAAACAGCACCAATTCGAGAGAAAATAATTCCTTATTACCTTAATTGTGAGGGTTTTCTTAATTGAGCGAAAATCACACGCAATTAACATATTAGTCATAAATGCCATAACAGTGATGACAGTTAAATAGGAGGGGACAGGGAGTGGCTTTGTTGCCGCAGAATTAAACCTTTAAATCTTCAACATTGAATTTATAAATGCGAATTTGATTTGAAATAATAGAATAATAAGAGACAAGCAGAATTATCAATTTTATTTACCTGACGTTATCCTCTGTTGCGACATGAAAACGAAAATAATCGACAGCGTCCTAATAAAAAGAAGCCTTGCGTGAATACAACGTGAATGGAGTTTGAAGAATGACGTTAGCTAACTACGCTAGCAGTAACGTACAGTGTCACCAACTTCTCAAAACACTCAGTAGTCTGAAGTCGTCTGGTGAGCATCAACTTAATTTATGAACAAAATTCACAAAACAATTCTACAATATTTTTGCATCAATGAATTTACCTAAGAAGTGGGTGAATAAATTTATCCATCATAATAATAAACTACTGTTCTCAATTTTCTTTTTTAACTTAACAAGAAGTCTGAAAGGACCCTAGCATTTTCAAATTCCCGCTAAAGCTTATCAGGGTTGACTATTAATTTTGACTTTACCGACTGCTAGTAATGAAAGTGGAGGTGTTTTGATTTGATTCTCTTTATTGTTGTTTAGGTTGTGTGTGTATTGTTGTTTAGGTTGTGTATGTATTTATATAATGACAGATAGCAAATAGCATGGGAATGTTGGAAAACATGCGTTATCAAAAAGTAATTTATACTTTTGCCAACTCTAATCACAGTCTCCTGCAGCAAGAATCCACGGCGGGTGTCTTCAATAAGTGAGATAAATTGCGTTGTAACCGTTCCCTCGCAAGAATATAGTATTTGTTTATTTGAGGTTATGTCATGTTTTATCATCGCAATGGGTGGAAGATATAGTGCATTTTGATAGACGCAAAGGATCAGTAAAAAAGCAGGACCTAACCTTTGTACGAATTTGTATACGAATAAGTTCATTTTACTAAGCTTTCTGTTAATTTTTAATATATTAGTCCTAAAAATATGCTGCCATCACCAAACATCAACAGAGACCTATATTTCGTGTGCCATTTTTGAATTTATAAATGGAATAAGAAGAAAAATAGTAAAATGGATTACCCGGAAGTCGAGGTATGATTATTAAAAAATTAATTCAGTCAGGAGTCTTTATTACTGTAAAGAATTACCGTGCATCTGAAATCAAAACCTATTGTTTTTTTCTTTTTTTTTTAGAAAGTTTTCTCTGAATGTCGCTGAAGTTGCAGGTGTTTATAAACAAGAAGCAAATCTTTTTTTTTAATTACGTAAATTAATTCCTTGACAGTAAAATCAGGTAACAAATTATTTAAAACGGCAACCACGCTATGTTAACTACGTTTTAGCCATCGACGCATTCCAATGTATACAGCTTTTTTTCAAATTATAATTTTTCCATAACCGCTCGGTTCTTGGATTTTATTTCACAAGTTACTTGTATTTCATGTCGGACATTATCAAAAAAGTTTCATTCGAGTATCTCTATCGGAGAACTGCTAATCAGACGAAATTTGGAAATAAAAAATCTGGTTAAAATCCCAAAAAATATCATTTTCTCTAAATTTAAATCTTAGACATTGAGCACTTTAAACTAAAAAAAGTATATCTTGAGGAGCATGTAGTTTGAAATGTTTATTTCAGAACATTTTGCAATTTGCATTTCGTTCTATTATTTCGAAAATTTGAAGGAAACGTAGAAAGATTTCATATATTATCAATTGGAATTGGTTTTTATTTACAATTAGTTCCTGAATTTAAATTAATAAAATGAATTCAGCCTCCAATCCCTGAGCATTCATTAAGGAGAAAGAAAATATACAATTTTCAAACATTGAAGGTTAATTTCTAACGATTTGAATTTGAAATAATTTAAAATTTCATAATCCTAAAGGCAAGATGAAAATTTTCAAATTTGACATTTTTTATTTCAAACTTAATACATTCCAAATTGGGAGAGTTTGAATGCTTATCTAAAAAAGATAAAATTCCAATAACTTTTAATATAAAATTACCCTTTTCTGAACTCTGAATTGAAAATTTTTCAATTCCAAACATTTTGTCAATTTTCAATGATGATAATTCTTGAAGTTTTTCATTCAAAAACTCTTATTTTAAGAGTTCTCATTTGAAAATGATAAAATTTAAATAACTTTCTTCTTGAAATTTATTCTTTTGAAGATTTCAATCTTTATGTACATTATATTTCAGTATTTTAATATAAAACTATTGAATTTGCAAGGCTTTGAATTCAAAATTATAAAAAATAATAATTCCATGGTTTATTCAAAATTTTCTGATTTTCATAATTTTTTAGTTCAGTTTCTCTAATTTCAAATTGAAAGAATTTCAATTTAATGGTCATATTCTCAATCTTTGAAGGCTTTGAGCTCAAAATTGTTCTCCTTTAACACTTTATAAATTTGAAATAATTTGAACCTACTCCATTTGAAGAAATCTTAATTTCCTGATTTGAATTCTGAAATTATTTGAGTAATAATAGTTCGAAATCTTCAAATATTTAATCCTAAATTATCTAATTCTGAACATTGCAAATTCATAAGCATTCCAAACTATTCTTCAATTTGAAATCATTCTATTCGGGAGAACACATACTTACAATTGATATAATTTTTAGTATCATTTTGAGAACTTCAAATGCAAAATAGTTTGAGTTAAAAGACTTTCACTTTTCGAATTATTCAATTTGAAATATCATATTCATATAATTAAGGCTTGAGTTTCAATTCGGATCGAGCAATTTTCAAAATTTGTTTCTAAACTTTCAATGATTAAACCGAACCAATTTTGAAATTAAAAAAACAGGAGTATATAAACAGAAGAATCTCTGTGAACCAACTGTATGGTGTTTACAGAAAACTGAAAACACATCAAGATTATTATTAGTTACTAAATTGATTCGAAGAATCGGATATAGTATCAGTTAAATATTATTTTATTTTCACTCATGTATTCCTAAACTTCAAAAAACGAAACTAATTGTTTCAAACTAACTAGAATAAAAAACACAAAAGCATGTCTCTGTCTAAAAAACGAGCGTCCAGAGGAAGATTGTACATATTTGTAATTTTAGAAATTTTTCTAAATTTTAATGAATTCGTTTAAATGTCAGTCTTTGATAGGGACTTTGGAAATGAAACTTGTTTTGCAGTTCAATATTAAAAAAACTAATATATGAAATATAGGTAATTTATATCCAAGAACCGAGCGTTTATCTGAAAATGAAAATTTTGTCATTCTTCATTATTTTTTCATTCTTAATTATTCTTTCCAATCTAATAACTTTGTCTGAATAGCATTCTTCTATTGGTGATACTAGAATGATACTCTTTTTTCTAATTCCCGAGATAAAATTAAGAAATTTGTAAAATTAAGTCCTAGAACCGAGCGTCTAGGGAAAAATTAAATTGAAAAAAAATGTTATGCATTTGAGAGTAGACGGCTAAGATCTAGTTATCATAGCGTGATTATCGTCTGACATTTTTTTACTTTCTTTTATTGCTGACAAATTAATTTTTGTAAGTAAAAGAATGTTTATATTTTCGTTTATAAACGTTGCGAACTCCAGCGATATCTCTTCCGACACTTGCACATGTACATTTCATTGTGGGAAGTGCTAGATAAATTCGCCTGTTATAAATTAAAAATTATTGTTCATCACTGGTAGTTTTCTGTGCAATAATGTATTGTCAAGCTCTTATTGATATTGAAACTTCTATAAACTTTCTTCTGAAACTTTAATATCTATGTAAAACAATTCATTGAAACTTTTAAGCCAAAATTGGTCCTCGAAGCTGAGACCGTGTTCCTCTTAATGAAAAAAGGCTTCCCCATATCTCGAAACGTGAGGGCTCAGTGGAAGATTGAGCATTTAGATACAGTAGTAGCAATACAAGAAACACCATTTGAAAATGAAGAGACTCCAGAACTGGAAATTGTCTCTGTAGTTCCAAAAGAAAAACCAGCTGCTTGGAGTGCTGATAATTGTCATCAATTTTTTTATCGAATATCCTCGACGACTTCTCTCATATTTCTCGCACATAAATATAGAATGGTCTTTAGTTTGGATCTGAGTCCATCACTTGCTACCATAGTAAGTTTTCTTTCTTCATTTTTGTATTATATATCTAGTGTAATTTATACATATTTTACAGTTCGTACATATTTTATACTCAACATATCGAATCAATGAATCTTTCCTAAGAATAAAATGTATTGCAGGATGTTCAAAATGGTCAAGTTGTGATTGATGAGGTCTGTCAAGCCACAAAAAGGTGCCTGGAAGGAATCACTAGACCGGTACTTATAATAATTATGTAATATTTTTTTACAAAAAAGTATATTTTAGTGATTTCACCAATTAAATTAAATTTTCTAGTTCATTGTCCCTGGGAGTACAAGACTTATGAAGCCGGAGATTTATGTAACAGTGATAGCCCATACGCCATGTTTTTCGAATCCTGCACAACAAGTATTAGTACAGGGCTGGCTAGTCACTATGGGAAATCTTGGTTCTCTTATGCATTTTATAGAAAAGCAGTTGAACATTTTAGAGGAAAAAGTAGCACAAGTCACGGGAGTAGTCAATCAACAATTGGAAACCCAGAGGGCGGAAAGTGAAAGATTAGTCGGAGGTCTTTTTGAAGAAGGAGGCACGAATATAGGAAACAGTAACAATAATAACAATAGCAACAACATGTCTAGCATGTCAATGGTTTTGCCCGAGACTAGTTTTGTTAATATGGTGAGATATGGGATGCTGGCTCTTTCTCTTCTGCCAGATCATAGTTGTGCACGTAAGTATTAGCGGGGACATTTTTTTCAGACAAAAATATTCATTAACGAATGAGTTATTGAAGTGTAAGCATTCTTTTACAGATTTAGTTATTGTAACTGACGGGATCATTGGAGTTACGGACGCTAATGTGATGGATTCAGTGATACAGCAATTGCGAGCGACTACAGTAGCCTGTAGTTTTTTACATGTAGGGAGTTCATATCATCCTCATTGTGCGAATGGATTAGTTCCTTACGAAGATATACTCATTTTTTTAGCTACCGCGACTCTCGGGACGTATTTTTCCTTCATTCCACAACCGGTGGGTATAAATGACATTGTCATGAAAATATTTCAATTATTTAAGAAATTGACCTGTTAATCTATCCAACCTTTTTGTTTTTTGATAGATACCGAACGACGACATCGATATGAACATTTACCATAGAAATTTTTTCTGCTGGCAATTATACCGCGCTTTATGTTATGAGAAAGGACCTCTTAGTTCGACTGATTGGCATATGAAAAAATTTCTTTTCCATGGAGACGATTTCCCGCACATCTTAAGGAAAAAGCAGATTGATGAGAAAGTAAAATGTACTTTGAGTAGTTTATTATGCTGTCGATTACGTGAAGGTTACATGATAAAGAAAATGAATCTGAGGGAAGATTGCCTTGAGATTTGTTTCGTTTTGCCTTGGAAGACACACGTTTTTTTAGAATTTTTGATATCTTGTCCTTGGCAGAAAAGATCGATGGCGATTTGCAATACGATTACATATACGATAACGATAGAAGGTAAATGGATTCTGGAAATAAGAAATTTCATTAAAATAATTCCGATGGGTCCTCGAGGAAAAAACGCAACTCTCGGTGACAGATATAGAAAGTATGTCTAAATGAGCTGCGTTTTTTATTTTAGGACCCATCGATATGTCTACAAAAGCACAATATTTACTTCAAAATAAGCAATTTTAACACCATAAAAGAATTTTCGATGTTTTTTTAGCGACTTATGAGTTCTTGCACGACATCACCTGTTTGTCGAAAAAGCCTTTGAAATCTCAATATCGACAGCGAGTTGTTTCGAGATTTTGGGCTGCACTAACTTCCCTCACGGAAAGCGACAACATGCTTTCTCATTTTAGTTGGTCTCCAGGATTGGGTTGGACTTGGTACAACGTTCCTGACACAATAAAAAGCGGCATGCCGGTTTTTTATTTGCCTACTTACCCTTCTGCTGGAACAATTCAACTCAGGTATTCGCATTATAGAAAAATAGGGCGTAGTAGAGTTCCTCTAATTATCCTATCTCTAATTCAATAAAATAGTTACATTTTGGAGTGAAAAAATTAATTTTCAACTGAAATGTTGTATCTTTATTGGAAAAATTGATTCTAAACGAAATAGTTCCATAAATACATTTTAACCAAAAAGTTGCACTTTTGACTAAAAGGGATTATTTTCTATCTTTTGGGGAGACATTCAAATTCAATAATGAATCTCTGACCAAAAAATTGGCTTTAAAAAAATAGTTGTCAAATTTCCAAACGAGAGAGTTGAATTCTCAATGAAAAATTTGGAAGCTCATTTTTTTCAGCGATTTTATTTCCAAATCAGAACAAGTTGTATTCAAAAAAAGAGTTAAATCCTCAACTAAAACTGAATAATTTCTAACAAAAAGATCGAATTTTATCGAAATTGTTGGATCTATAACCAAAAGAGTCAAATTTTCAAGAAAATACATAAGTTTCTAGTAAAAAAAAATCAATTTGTTCTATTATTAGCTATGATAATTTATTTTATTATAAACCTTTAAGTTTAACATTCAAAACTGAAAAATACTATATAATATTACCCCATCGTTTTTAATAATGGAATTTAAATTTAAATTTTATATCTGCATGGACTGTGAATGAGATATTTAAACAAAAGTTATTACTTATTTTTATAAAAATTCAAAATGTAAGTTAGTAATGCATACTTTTAGTAATAAATTGTCGCCTTTGTAATTTTGCTCATTAAATTTTAAAATTAGCAAGAATTTGCAAGGAATAAAGAACGATTCCAAATGGCTGTTTTTGATCCATAAGTTCGGCTTAAGAC
>WSXT02004785.1:0-14946 GCA_011762715.2 Neuroterus valhalla | reverse complement strand
CAGAGAAGGTATTAGATTTGTGTAAAATTTGACCCCCCCCCCTCCTACCCCCGTTTTTGTCGAATGTCCATGATTTGAGACCCCCTGAACCCAGAAAAATGGTTTTACACATGTGTCTGCCTGTCTGTATGTATGTATGTACGTATGTATGTATGTATGTATGTATGTATGTATGTATGTGTGTATGTGAGCACGATAACTTACGAAAAAACATATCTATTTTATTGGCCTTTGGTACACTCTTTCAGTGTCAAAAACTAAAGGTCAAGTCCGTTAACCATCTATTTTGGATGGAAATTCAAAAAGTTGGAGCATTTTGAAAATTTTTGAGACTATTTTTTCCAAGATTTAAAAATTTTAGGTACGGCTTTCTGTAGTAAGTGAAAAGTGAAAAATTTTTATCCTTATGATGTTTTTTGATAGAGAAAATTTTTAGAGTTATGGCATTTTTGAAATTCAAAAATATAAACAAAAATTAGGGTTTTTCGCCAAACAACGCAAGATATGAAAAGAAATTAGAGAACCAAAAATTTTCTTTTTGGGAGCCCTATAAGATGGTGAATACAACTTTTTGAATTTTCCCAAAAAATAAAAAATTCCAATTTTGATCGCACCAAAAATAATGGAAAATAATCTGTGAACTCGATAACTCTCGAAAGAATGATGATATTCGATCGTGCTTTGGCACCCATTGTGAGGGACAAAAAATACAAGACTCAAAAATTTCAAGTAAGGTTTCTTGTAGTTGGTAAAAAGTGAAACAATTTATCTTTATGATTTTTTTTTTAACAAAATTGTCAGAGTTATGGCATTTTCAAACTTCAAAAATATAAACGAAAATGAGGATGTTTAGCCAAACAACGCAAGATATGAAAAGAAGTTTTAAAAAAAATGTTTCTTTTTGTAAGCCCTCCGGGATGAGCTTCCCAACTTTTCGCGTTTTCTGAAAAAAATTGAACACTCGAATTTTGGTCGCACAAAAAATAATGAGAAATCAAAACATACATTGTTTGGTCGAACTTTGCAAGGCACGGCAACATATAAATGAGCTTTACTAGTGCACCAAAAAAAGATCTACAAATCTGATAATATCAGCTTTTTGATAGGACACGTAGTTTTTGCTTCATTTATAAAAAAAAAATGTGAAAAATAAAAAAAATGAACTTTTGCACAATTGACACAAGCTTTGGAAAAATCAAAAAGACACAAGTTCTTTACCAGGTAAAATATCTTTAAATGGGTTATCAGCTTCTATACCAGGATACGCAGTTTTCATTTCAATCATAAAAAATAACTATAAAAATGAAATAATAACATTTTGAAAAAACGACGAAGGCTAACACAGAAGATTGATATAGAAAAGTAAGTCAGCAGAAAAATATCTGCAAATTTGTTATAATTTTTCCCATTGGACGCGTAGTTTTTGTTTTAATCATAAAAAATAAAACTAAAAATAAAAAAATTGAATTTCTAGAAAAGCTACACAACATGTGAAGAAAGTTAGGCAACAAAACTTCTCTGCCGGTTTGGACAAACTTTGATCGAGTGCGCAGCACGAGACACGCGATGAGAATATATTCGTTAAAGCCGGAGAAGCTTTATCAAAAGAGAATTCACACTCATCGAATTACAGAAGTCGACAATACGCTTTTGAGTTCCAAAAGCTTCATATACAACTGTATGGAGGTAAAAAGGCCGAGCGCATAGCGCGAGGTAAATTCTTAACCGAACGCAGAGCGCGAGGTGAGATTACCATCGAGCGCGAAGCGCCAGATCCAAAAGACGCGCGCCCTAGACGCGCTACAAATTCCAACTCAATTAAAGATTAGGATTGTACGGAAATGTCAAATTTGTTGTACTTTTTATTATTTTGACTTTTAGAAATGTTTTAATTAGATTATAAACATTGAGATGTTTACAACCGTTCCTTAGTGCACTAATTCAGACATATTAAGTTAGTGGCACCTGTGTAATTTATATGAACTAACAATTGTTAGCAATTTGTAAAAAATTGTAGGGGTATTTAAAAGTCACACCGATTTTATGAAGTTGCGCAAAAGTTGCATAATAATATTATCATTTTCCCCTTTTTTGTCTAGGATTAGGCTCTTAATTATAAGTGAATGTAAATTATATATAGCTCATAGTACGAGAAAATTATTTCTTATATACAATGTGCAAGATGATTTAATTTTACCCCGTAGTATAATTGGAGTATTTTGGTCGCCACCTTGTTTTTATATTGTTATTTATTGTCCTACTTTGCTGTGTTCTATTGAAATCTCATCGTTCTACAAGAAGTATAAACAAATCTTCTAATAAATAGTTTAATTTCCAACCACAATTGGAAAAGGTAAAAAAAGAAATGAATAATAATTATAATAAATAATGAGAATAATAAATATATGATAATAAATCAATAATATAATAAATAAATAAAAGAAATATAAATATAAATAAATAAATAATAAATAATAATAATATATTATTTATATTATAAATCTTCAATAGAAAGAAATTATTTTCCTACCATTTTTATGCCATCACGAATTTGCTAAAGTTGTAGTTTCAGCGCAGATTCATGCATTTTCAAATATGATAAATGATTTTCCCGAAAAATATCAAATTCCAAACAAAGATTCTGCTTCAAACTCAGATAGATCTCTTTTTAAACGAAAATAAGGAATTCGAATTTTCAACATAAAATTTGATAGTTCATATCAGAAAAAATCCGTTCAAAATAACAGGAAGTTTGAACTAATTTTGAAAAAATCTAATTAGTTTATATAAATGTGTTTGTTGGAAATATTCGCGTTTCCGATTGTTCGTCCCCAGATTAAGAATATTTATGGCATTATGACTGAAATTAAAATTTTCCAGAATGAATTTATAGATTGCAATGTAAAAACTCGAAGATAATATTTGACTGTTTGTTGAAATAACAAATTATTAATGATAAATAATGCAAGCCTTATAAATATTATTCAAAATTATCATATTTTATAGAAACAGCTGTCAATTTACATAATTAAGCATTCGATTCCGTTTATTATATAACATCTAGATGTAACACTTTTCCATTAATTTTGAACTGCATTATTCCTTTTTCATCTATTCCGAATTGAAAAATGAATTCCTTTATTTTGTTTCATAACTTTTTTCATGCATAATTTATCAATAATGATCATTGCAATATTCAATGCAATATATGCCACGCTCGAAAAACCAGTTTCCGCCCGATCACTGAAGTTAAGCAGCGTTGGTCACGGTTAGTACTTGGATGGGTGAACGTCCGGGAATACCGCGTGCTGTTGGCATGTTGGCAGTAGACTGACGCCCTCTACTATTCAGGGTCTTAATCCCTCTTTTTCTCACTTGATACGTATCACCAATCGACAAATTTGAGTCACAAATAAAACAATTAGCGGCAGACTCCATCATGACTTCTTAATTCATAACCTTGTTACAAATGCCTAAGTAACACACTCACACTTTGATAGTTTTCAAAATAGCGGCATGCATTTCATTAGTTCATTCACTGACTGCAAGGGAAGGAGATTTGAAAAAACAACGATTAATTTGTACTGTAAACTTTAAAAGAGAATATCTAAAAGAATATACTCAACTAAAAATTATTGTTCTGTGATTTTGTTAAGAGGAACATTGTTATCCGTATAATCTATAAAAAGCATTCTTTGAAAAAAAAGGAAAGGTAAGGGGGGATATTTCAAGATATTTTCTCCCGATTGGCCAAAAAACATCATGCAAAAATTTTTCTTATAGAGGTACGAAATTTTTCATTTATAAATTACAAGATAGAATTTCATTGCTGCTAACTCAAATTTACAAAAATATATTTGTTGAGTGAATAAAAAGGTAAAACTACTAAAAATATAAAAAATTTGGCATATCCATACGACCTTAATCTTTATTTGAGTTGCAATTTTTTACTGCATCTTAAATTGGCATTTTTTAACCATACCGCCATTTGCAACTTTATTAGTGCATATAGCATATAAGCAATGAGGTTGCAAATCTTGCGTTTAGTTCTAAACAATAATTTGAATCATTAGGCAAGTTTGCAGCTTTATTATAATTTTTTACTAAAAGTTATTAACAACACTTCAAATAATCCATAAATAAACATGTTCCGGACCTTCAAACGAACCTTCCGGATCAAACTTGTTCATTAAGGAAGTATGTTTTATGTAACTGCACGATTTTAAAAACATTGCATTTGATGTCAAATTTTGCCTTTAATTCAGGCCTCTTGACTAGCCTCATTAGATCGGAACTTTTCGTCGAAGCGGGATCTGAATTTTTCGGTATCTAAAATCTAGATTGCGCTAGTGTCGCGAACTAAAGCAAATGGGTCGAATTTTCAAGATGCATTTGAATTTGTGCAGAAAAAGGATTTCACTATTGTTCTGCGGTGTGCAAACTCAAAATTTGATATAGAAAATTATTTTTCATCGAGAACAAAGTGTCCCAAATTGAATGTTTATCGTATAGGGTGAAGGAGCACGTTCTTTTTCGAAAACAGTCTTTTCTCGAAAAAACTATCATTCCACCATATCAAGTAAGTTTTAAGATATTTTGAGCCTAAATATACTTAAAATAATGTATTCAGTGAACAATCCGATTCGGAATATATAAAGAATATGAGTAATAGACGATCAGAAGTGAAATATCATATCTAACCTAAAACTTCAAGGTTATACTTTTCTAGATATTGAATATTTCATGTATAAATGATATATCATGACTCTTAGTTCATTTTTGAGTCCATAAAAGTTTATTCAATATTATAATTTACTGGAACTTACATGATATATTAAAATAAGGCTGCGTCTACTCGTCCCAAATTTCGGGACGACTAGCCATATTTTCACTTTTCGCTAGTCGTCCCGAAATTCGGAACGACTAGCCTAGTATCATCACTCGGCTGATCGTCCCGAAAATAATATAATTATTATGAAAATTACCCCTTTTCCCTGCACAAAAATGAGCACAATAATCTATTTTCATAAGTAGGCTAGTCGTCCGGAAAAAAAATTCTAATAATGCAATTATGGTTTATGAAATTGAAATCCTGCCCCCACGAGACTTGGAAAAAGGGGGAGGGGGTGTCACCTACATTATCCCTATGACCAGTCACAGCGGTGACTTTCCGTCCCCACCAGACTTGGGAAAGGGGGAGGTATGTGTTCTACATTATTTTTTATGACTAGTCACAGCGATGACTATTCTTTGAGCATGGAAATTAATCAAGTTGGTCGAAATTTCTGTTCTTTTCTGACTGAGAAATCTTTTTTGTCTACAAGTCAACATTTTTTTTTTAATTTCTCTCCTTGATTGAAAACGAACCTATTTCATTAAAAATTCAACAGGCGTGTTAAAAATTTACCCTTTTTGTTTGATATTTCCACTTTTCTGTTCAAAATTCAGCTTTTTTTACTGACATTTCAACCGTTTTATAAAAAATTGATCCTTTCTGATTCAAAATTTTACTATCTGAGTGGAAAAATGCAGTACTTGGTTGAGAATTTGTTTTTTTGGTTCAAAAATTCTTCTTTATTTGTCAAAATGCAACTTTTTGGACAAGAATTCTTCCTATTTGGTTGAAAGGATAACAATTAAGTTGAAAATTTGAAAGTTCCGTAGAAAATTTGTCTCTTTGTCCCTTAAATGCAACTGTTTGGTTATTAATTATTCAGTTTTGGTTGAGGCTTTAACCGTTTTGTTGGAAATTTTGTCTTTTTGGTTCAGTTCGGCTATTTTTTATTTCAAAAAAATATCTTTTTCTTTCAAATTATCAACCATGACATTTTTCATTATAAATGGCCTTTTTCAATATGAAAATAAATAAATTGGTTAAATGTTCTTTTTTTTTGGTAGAACATTCAACTATTTAGTTGCGGATTGATCTATTCCGTTTAAAATGCAACATTTTTACTTGAAGTATTAGGAGTTCAAGCATTCAAAATTGAATTTATTATATTGTTATATACCATATTATAGCGACTATTGCAGTCAACTGATTTTTATTATAAAATTAGATTGATCATAATCTTCTAGTACTTGTAAATAATGGAGGCCAAAATGTTTTATAACAGTCGCAATTTAGAACTGCGTTCTTAGTTAAATTGATAGTAATCGAGATTTCAATTCAGATATTTAGCTTCAGTTCTGAATTCTCAGAACTACAAAATACCTAGGAAGCGGAAGAGAGGAGCCGCGAACCAATCAGAAAGTCTGACTCTCCCCACTTATACGCGCGCGAGATCTTCGGAGAGTTTTTCTATCGCGGAAAAATGACAGTAATTAGGCAAATGATGAAGCAATCATAAAAATACTGAGTATAACAAAGACTAGCAGTGGTTTTTAAAATTTTTGTCCACCAGAAAGAAGTAAAATTATTATTAAATACAAAATTTTCGGGATGACTAGCCAAAGGGAGAAAATAGGCTAGTCGTCCCGAAATTTGGGACGACGAGACACTTTGTTAAAATAAATGTTTTTTTAAAGGAAATCAGTTTTGACAGTTAATGTGTTCTTTCATTGTATGTCATGCAAATTCCGTTAGAAACACTTTGTTTTCGATTCCGGTCCAAGGGATTTAGAGTGTAATGGAATAAATAATGAGATACAGGAAATTGAGAGCAATCTTCCTGGATGTGAGAAAGCAAAAGGAAAAGGAAGAAGGGCAAATGGATTCTGCGTGCCTCGAGCATCTATTTGTTTTTCTTCACTTTCTCTGATAGCTTATGCCTCATAAGAATAGAAAGGACGGAGCTCGCACATCCAATACAAGATAAAAAGGAGACTGGGGAGTGGGAAGGGTATTTATTATTTTAACTCCTAACCATAAGATGGACTAGTTACTTATGGTGAAAGAAAGTGAACTATCTTTGTAATTCACTTTGGCTTCAGATAAGGAAGGCAAGACTATGATAGAAACAGTGTTGATGAGACTTACTTTTACTAAACAAAGTAGAGCGACAAAGACCGCAAATGAAATAGAATCAGGAACACAGTTAGACCATCAGGAAAGCGATCACGATCGATAAGCGGATTCGCTGCTCCGAGCAATTGAATATCTTCCTGTTAACAACACATGATTTGAATTACCTGTAGAATCGCATTTCTCTCTATATTCTCTCTTTAACAGCCTTTTCAATTTTTCAAGATATCGACCCGTAGTTGTATAGTCTTAATCATTTCTGATGGAAATTATTAGATTCATTTGGACGTATCCTGTCCTCGTCTATTCTTGACGTTTTTTACCGACCAAATTTCCTTTTTAGAAATGTTCTTCCTTTTTTTACTTAGCTTAACCTGTTTTCTAATATTTACATATAAAATTCTTATCATAACGCATAACTCAAAGAGACGGGGGGACTGAAAGAACACGAGCGAGCAAGTGAACTATGAGTGATCGAGTGTTTGAGCGTTTTTATCGATTTGAGCGTACGAGCGAGAACGAAAGAGCGCAGCCTCATCTTATTCTACTGACATCTACTTACTCTTACTGTATAATTGTATCTACCTTATTTTTCTGTGTGACTCTCTTTTCCTTTTTATGTTTTTCCACTCCACCTTAACCTTTTCCCTCACACAATCATTCTTCCATTACATCTCATTCGCTCCTCTAGCTTCCTTTAATTCCCTTATACACTCCTTCCACTGGTCCTACCTCTCCCAGAATTATTACCACGTCCTCTTGCCAGCTCCTTTTATTTTCCATTCCTCTCATCTTCCATTCCTCGCAAACATTCTTCCCACACAAGTTCCTATGTATCTTCTTCCCTTACACATATTCTGCACTTTCTTTCCTTCTTTCCTTCCTTTCTTTTCTCCTTTCTTTCTCTTGCCAGCTCCTTTTATCTTCCATTCCTCTCATACATCCTTCTCATACATGTTCTCATGTTCCTTCTTCCCTTCCACATATTCTGCACTTTCTTCTCTCCTGTCCTTCCTTTCCTTCTCTCGCCAGCTCCTTTTATCTTCCATTGCTCTCATCTTCCATTCGTTTCATACATCCTTCCCATACATGTTCCCATATCTCCTGTTCCCTTACACATATTCTGCACTTTCTTTTCTCCTTTCCTTTCCAACACATCACTTCTCTGACCTCGTTCTCTAATCTAAATCTTACTATGTTTGTCCATCTTTTTTCTCCTTACCCCTTTCCAATAACTTTGGTAGTCCTTCCTTTCTTATTGTCTTTTACCATTTATTGTATTTCGACTCCTCAATCCTTCCCCATCTTTTTGTTTTTTGACTTTCCTTATCTTTCTCTTCTAATTCTACAAAGTTTACTCCAATTTCCTCTCCTATATATCCATCTGTAAGAAACCCCCTTCTTTCTTCTTACCATTTCAATAACTCAATCACCCTTCCTCGCTTCTTTCTTCCACCTCCTTCAGACATTCTTTCGCTAACTCCCCTCCCTTTCCCTCCCATAGCTTCTCTTCACATCTTCATGCGCTCTTCCCTGCTCTTATACTATATATCTCGAACCATACATCCAGGTGTCCTGCAATCCTCTCCGATAGTCCATCTCACTTATCGTTCCTGTTACCTCTCTATCTCTTCCCTTTCCTTCCACGTCCACGTTTCTGCTCCATATGCTAATACCGGCCATACCAGGGTATCAAACAACCACATTCTTCTTTTCCAATTTTTCGTGAATCTTCTTATTCCTATACCCCATACCTGCCTCATTACCCCTGCCGCTTTTTTCATTCTTCCTCTTATATATGTCTTATGATAACCATTTGCTTGCAAGCTGTATCCCAAATATTTGACCTCTTTTACTTCTATCTTCACTCCCTTCCTCCTCCTAGTCCATACTTTTTTTCTTCCCCCTCCTTTCCTGAACCCCATCATCTTCGTCTTTCCTTCGAACCTCCTATTTTCCTCTTCTTTTTCTTATCACACACCTCAGTATATTCCTTCTTCCTTCTTACATTCATCTCCACCATTTTATCCTTTCCCCGATCTTCTCAGTTCTTTTGTCTTTTCCTTCTTTTTCTCTTTATTTTTTCCATCCCATTCATTTTCGTTTACTCCTGCACTAATTTATTTCTTGCTTGTTCCTTCTAACACTTTTTTTATTTCTCACATCATTATTTCCATCTCTCCATTTACATTTCCTTCTCCCATTTTTACATCCTTCAGCTTCTTTCTGATTTGCTCTTTCCTCCTATTGATCAATCCCTTCTTCTTGTTATTTTTACCTTTACTTCCATTTTTAACATATCTTATTATCCTCTATTATCAGTATCATGCAGAGTGATCAGAATCTATGTATTCGCCTACCTCTAGTATCTTGACCTTCTCTATTACCTCGTCGTCTACTATCACATAGTCAATGACCTTTCCCTCTTCACCTCTCAAACATGCATATTTACCTTCTTCATCGCCCTCTACATTCCTGTTTATGATGAATCATCTCATTTCCTCTAAGCACTTCAGCGATTTCTTCCCTTCTCCGTCTTTCTCCTCTAATCTTTTTCTCTTCTACCAAGAACCCTTCAATTTCTTCCTTTATTACTCCCTTATACGTATCTGCTAGATATTCCTTCCGTATTCCCATCACCTTTCTCCCCATTGCTCTGCCTTTGAAATTACTCCTTTTTGCATTTTGAATCCGCCAACTGTAACCCCTTGCTAACCTTCCCCTTAATCTTTCAAAAAAGACAGGTTCAGTTTGTTAGCCACCATTTGACCGTTTTAAATAGAGATAGTAACTTTCGCTCCGAACGTTGGAAATGCCATGCGAAAATCGAAGTTAAAATTAATAACTGAAGAACGCAAAACAAGGAGAAAGATTCAACAGAAAATTTCTCTCCTAAAAAACGTCTACAAAATTCCATGCAACTATGTTTATTAGTACTTACAGCTTTGCGGAAAATGTTTATGCCTTACATTCTCTTCATTTGTTATGGAAAGATATTAGGTTGTATTCTTTAAACCCTGAGGAGTTCTGACAAGGTTATGTCGACACCTTCACGTAATGTGACAAAAAACGTCTTTGGACAAATTGATTTTCAGAAGACAATTATTATCTAATTTGAACTTCTTTCTCAACGACAGCGGATGAACTTTCGCATTAAACTGTCATGGCCGATTCTTCGAAAATGCTTGATTCATCCAAAGAAGCATAGAAAATTCGAAGCGACCATTCGAAAAAGGCGTCCCATTCACGGAGAAACCCGAACACCATCTATTCTTGCGTTTGACACGACTCAATCGTGATTGGCGTGAAAAAGGCGTCCAGACACCACTGCACGCTGCGTACGCACCATTTATTAGCGTCCACGCACGATTCATTAGTGTTCACGCAGTGGCTTGTGATGTCTTATGCAATAAAGATAAAAATACGACTGAGTCGTTCGTGCGCGTCACTGGCCATAGTCTACGCACCAATAGTTAGTGCGTGCGTGGCACTCACCGATGTGCGAATCTTTGAAAGAATCGCGCCGACCCGCATGAAGTTTTTCACCCTGAATTCTCATGAACATTGGCAATTTGCAAAACAAGAAAGAATCACGCTGATGCTAATAAGACTTCAGGGTGGAAAACTTCATGCGGGTCAGCGCGATTCTTTAAAAGATTCGCACATCGGTGAGTGCCACGCACGCACTAACTATTGGTGCGTAGAATATGGCCAGTGATGCGCACGAACGACTCAGACGTGTTTTTATCCTTCTTGCGTAAGACATCACTGGCCACTGTGTGAACACTAATTTCGCGATTTTTTTTCCAGCAAACATCAACCATTGGTGTTTGGGTTTCTCCGTGTAGCAAAGCAAATGTTCCGAAAAAGTTGAATGTCTTATAAACCAGTAATTGAATGAAAATGGTTTCGTAAAGAATGACAGCGATTCGTCACTTGATTCGCACTATATTTGAACAATGAACGGACAAAAAGAGTTTTTTAGTCGAATATTGTCATTAAATAAATGACCAACGGCCATGACAGGCTTGGGGAACCAGTTCCCGTCGGATCACTGAAGTTAAGCAGCGTTGGACGTGGTTATTACTTGGATGGGTTACTTTCCCGGAATACCGCGTACTGTTGGCAACGGCAGGATACTGTGTTCTCCCGTGCATCCAACCCAACCAACTACAACTCTTTACGAGTTACGCTTAACCCGCAAGGGATTATGGCTCAATGGTACAAAATAAATAACTTGTTAGGGTGGTCAGTTGCTTGTGGGGGCTAAGACACGAGCTTTGGACCTACCCCGTCTGGTTGCGGGTTCAATTCCCGACTCGAACTCTCGAAGAGCTTCGGTTGGCCACGAAGAGTCGTGAGTTCGGTTCCACTAGAAGTTCTCTGAACATTAAGTAGCTGCTGCTCTTGGTGGGTTGGAACCCAGCTTAAACTCTAGATCCCTCTCACCTCTGAGTTAGTGGTGAGATGTGCAAAAGAAATCAAGATAAGGTTATGTAGAGACTCTCAAGCTCGTGACTGGTAGAGAGTATAAACAAATATACCAAAGAACTTGTTATTTTGAAAGTGAGTTTAAAAAAATATCCCTATCAGATATTTTCGATTGGAGAAATCCAATTTCCTCTATGGAATCAATCATATATTATTCAGAAATGAACTCTTTATATTATATTTGGCCGACAACTAACAAATTATAATTGTTCAAGGAACCTTCATTAACAAATACACTATTCGGCTATTTTTGGAGGCACAAACTCGATTTTTTCGATTTAATTAACGGTAAATAACTAACTTCACATTTTTGGAGAACAGTTCGATGTCAGTTAACAATTTCTCCTCAAGCAACAATCGTTCCAACAAATTTCCATCATTTCATAAACATGTTTGGAAATAAAATAGTACTCTTTACGGAATGAACAACCAGTTATTAAGCGATAACTTCTTCCTGTGAATCGGTATCTTTCAATAATTTTGTTAACAAAATTCATTAAGAAATGCATTATCCAGCTATTTTTTAGCATTCAAATTTTTTCTTATTTCCATTCCACATACATATTTATGAATGAAATACCGCTTCTTTCACGGAATAACGAGCCACTTATTTAGCAATTACTCCTCGGTATGGATCGAACAAATTTGATAATTTTTTGAACGAACTTTATTAAAAATTCATAAGATTTGGTAATTTGAACGTGAGGGCTAAGCATGAACTTTGGACCCACTCCGTCTGGTTGTGGGTTCGATTCCCGCCTCGCACTCTGGAGAGTGTATGTAAAGGAGAGGTCAGTGAATATAGCAGAAAGTTGTTAAGTAAAGAATCTCAAACCGGTAAAAGGGATAGAGAAGAAACAAATATTCCAAATCAACAAATTCATCATTTGTCTATTTTCCAGATTTTGAACTTCTTTTCTTGTGTAATCAACTGTTGATACAACACAATAATAATGATAATAGTGATAAATTGAATTAGATAATCGAAGTTAGTACTTGTTGTTTATATTTATATTTGTGTAAAAAACCCCCCCCCCCCCTCCTATGTTTCCATTAAATTTCCACGTTTTGAGCCCCCCTCAACCCGGAAAACAGGCTTTTTCTTATGTGTCTGCCTGTAAGTCTATATGTCTGTCTGTGTGCACGATGACTTCTGAAGAAACTAAATTTTCAGATTTGCCTTTAGTAGACTTGTGCGCTGTTGGAAAATGGAGGTTAGTTTCGATAGCCAGCTATTTTAGATGAAAATTTAACAAGTAACCATTTTTTCCAATCCTTAAAAATTGAAAGTACGGCTTCCTATAGTACGTAATTAGTGGAAAGATTTCTCCTTATCATATTTCTTTCGGAAACAGAGTTGTCATAGTTATGGTTTCATCAATATCCAAAATAAAGTCGGAAATGATCATTTTTAGCTGAATAACGCGAGATGCGAAAAAAGTCAAGGGAAAACAATGTTTTTTTGGAAGCACTTCAGGATTTTAATAACAACTTCCTGAATTTTCTCAAAATTCGAAAATTCGAATTTTGGTCGCACAAAAAAATAAATAAAAAATAAAAATTTTCATTCCTTGATCAATTTATGCAAGGTACGAGAACATTAACCGGACAAAAATTGTGGAAATAGAACAGATCCACAAATTTGGTATAAATCACTCTTTGATAGGACAAGTAGTCTTTGCTCTATGCATGAAAAACTATATTAAAAATGAGAAAATTGGATTTTTGGCAGAGGCGGACTATGCTTTTGGGGCCCGGGGCGAAACTGGCGTAGGGGCCCCTAAACTTTACTATTGTAATCAAATTCATCAATCGTAAGTTTTCGAAGAATTTACGATATTTCAAACTTCGTAGACTTGAGGCTTATAGTGCAATATGGGAGTACAAAAAATTTGAAAATACATTCTCATCATAATGAGAATTTTTCAAAGACTAATCGGATTGGATTGCCCTTTGACACACATTTTAGGAGACCAAAAAGACAGGTCAAGTTCGTTAACCAGCTATTTTGGATAAAAAATGGAAGAGGGATAAGATACTTAAGATTGTATTTATTGAAAACCAAATTGTCAGAGTTGCCGCATTTTCAAAATTCTAAAATATAAACGAAAATGAGAATTTTTAGCCAAACCACGCATGATATGAAAAAAAATTTGGAGAAAAAAAATGTTTCTTTTTGAGAGCCCTCCAGGATGATCTTTACAACTTTTCGAATTGATCGAAAAAAAGAAAATGCAAATTGTGGTCGCACAAAAAATAATGACAAACTTTGATCGAGTGCGCAGCACGAGACGCGCGATGAGAATGTATTCGTTAAAGCCGGAGAAGCTTTACCAAAAGAGAATTCACACTCATCAAATTAAAGTAGTGGAAATTTAGCTTTTGAGTTAAACAAGCTCTATATAAAACTGTAGGGAGGTACAAAGGCCGAGCGCGTAGCGCGAAGTAAAATCATAACCGAGCGCGGAGCGCGAGGTGAGATTACCATCGAGCGTGAAGCACGAGATCCCAAAGGCGCGCGCCGCAGGCGCGCTCAAACTTGCGAGCGGAGTGAGCCGCGCGCGAAGCGCGCGATGAGAATGTGCCCACACGGCGGGCAAATTTTTTTTCATTATTTTTCGTGCGATCAAAATTGGAACTCTCGATTTTTCGAGAAAATTCAAAAAGCTGTATTCACGATCTTATAAGGCTCCTAAGAAGAAACATTTTTTCTCTTTGACTTTCTTTTCAATCTTGCGTTATTTGGCTAAATACAGACAGATAGACAGACCAACAGACACCTTCATAAAAACCATTTTTTCTGACTAAGGGGGTCTCAAAACGTGCAGATTTCATAAAATCCGCGAAAGTCTATTTTCGCACAAAACCTTCAATACCTTCTCATTCAGAATGAAAATGTGATATGAAGTTTTATTTTTTGGTCAAACTATCCAAGGTACGGGAACATATATTCAAACAAAAATTGTGTTTTTTTTTTAAATGTCCTTTATAAGGACCTGGGAGAATGAAAACCCAAATCGGATTGCTATTGTATCCATTATCGCTATTCGTGTTATTAGAAATTTCAAGATATCTAATGCTTTTCTATATACTATTTTGGAAGAATATTGTTTGTTTTGAAAAAAGGCTTGATTAGCCAACCAAGCCTCAACGATGGGGCCTTTGAATTATCAAAGCCATTTTGGAGAGCATATATATGAGAACAATAAGCCCTTAAACCTCAGTTTGATCTCAGCCCTAAAGATGCGAACTGCAACGTTTGCGAAACGTGAGAAAAATTTGTAGTTTTATACACAATCGAAACGTGAAACACCTCCTTCCATTATGATAGATCATCGTGGAAGCATAATATCTATCATCAATTATCGATATCATTGATCCATAAAAAAAAATTATTGCTGCATAACTGTCTGTGTATATATATATATATATATATATATGTGTGTGTGTGTGTGTGTGTGTGTGTGTGTGTGTGTGTGTGTGTGTGTGTG
>WSXT02004784.1:0-29857 GCA_011762715.2 Neuroterus valhalla | reverse complement strand
AGCACATGGCAGGGGTCATGTTCTTAGAGTTAAAGTTTAAAGAAATGAGTTAAGCAGAACAAAAGTCGATGGGATTGAAGCAATTAGGGACGATCTTATTCAACCCAAGCGGTTTCGAACGCACCGCCGACACTCCCAGGGCAGACAGTTATGGAAACAGAAATATTTAGCAATTAACATGGTTCTAAAGGATTTCGGAAGCTAAAATTTCATCTTATCCATTCGGGACATATGGCACACGAGGGCAGCCGGCAACAAGACAAAAAGTCGAGAAAGCCAAGCAAGTAATACAACATTTTAACGAGACGAAAAGGGGCTAAATTTGGAGCTTATGGGGCTTAAGGGCCCTGATATTTCCACTATATCATTATTACAAGTCAGCAAATTCGAACAAAGCTCTTGGTAACCCACGAGCTTCAACATGGTCAGGCAGCAAAACCAATTCTATAAGACATCACTGAAACAAACAAAAGCCTGATCACGGGGAATTCTGTTGGACTTCCACTTACAAAAATCCAAGTGACCTTACCTCTGCGACGCAAGAAACTAACTCTTAATAAACGGCTCTACCAACAAACTTTCAAAGTTCGCGAAGAAAGAAAACCGAGACGTTCCGTTCCGGCACGAGGCTGCGGGACGAAAGAGATCGTGGCAGGTAGAGACTCAAGCGCGTCCTCCCGACTCCTTTTGGCGGGCCTCCAGTGGCTCGCGCTGATTGGGTGCTTCCGTTGCGCTGCCGTTGGATTGGTGAGCCCGCGCTGCTGGCCTTCGCTGCTGTCGCCACGTCACTGTTGTGCAGGAGCGGCTTCGTACATGGAGACTGTAATTGAATTCAGAAAACTCGAGAGAAAGAAATCCGTAGCATTACCGTTATGAGGAGACTCTCGTCCTCTCTGGACCGAGTACACCCGCATTGGCAACAAACCGCAACAAATCTAAGGTGACCAGACCTGATTCTCATCCCATCACGGGAGTTTCGAAGTCGATCTGGAATATCGCACCCAGCGCTTTAGCGTCAAGGGCCCCAAAGAGGGTTGTGATAGCGATTCCTC
Organism: Neuroterus valhalla; assembly: GCA_011762715.2. Taxonomy (NCBI): domain Eukaryota; kingdom Metazoa; phylum Arthropoda; class Insecta; order Hymenoptera; family Cynipidae; genus Neuroterus; species Neuroterus valhalla. Next base: position 28,805 of record WSXT02004784.1, on the reverse strand, counting down.
CTCCAAAAAGGATGGCTAACGTGGTCAAGGGTTTCGTTCCCAGGCGAATAAGTCATTCCCAAAGCTCAAAGAAGTATCGGCTCCGTCCTGGCTGCAGAGGCATCCGATGGATTCGCGGTTCTGGGACAGTTGGAGACAGCAAACGGAGAAGCGGGAACCAGATTCAGCTTGAATCTCGATTCTTAGGTTAGAGAAGATAGCGGAACAGATCCTATTTCTCTAGTGGCCTCTAGCGTTCCGAATCCCCTCGATGTCCCTCGCTGAGTAGCGTCGGAGCAAGGTCGCAAACGAAAAAAATACAAAACAAAACGCATAAGCTCTCAAATCCTTAAAATTACCCTAAAAAATGCCCTTGGAGTGTCGTGCCACGTGCCAGAAGGGAATTCATAACGGACGTTAATTAGGTAGAATGGGGAAAATGGCTGGTCGAAAATTTGCCACATTAAAATATATAAAATAATAAAATTTTTTTAAAAATAGGAAAATAATTTGTCTTTGATACCCTAGAATAAAAGGAATATGAGGAACAGTAAGTACAGAAGTGAATGAAATAAAATAATAAATAATAAAATAATTATTCTTATTAATATCAATCAAGTAAATGAAATAATAAAATTTTAAAAATAATAGAAGAGAAATTTGTCTTTTATTACCAAGAATAAAACCGAAAAGAGAGAAATTAACTACGAAAATGAATGAAATAAAATAATAAATAATTATATATTCAATCTTATTATTACTTATCAAGTAAATAATATAATTGAAAATAATAATAATAAATCCGTCTAACATTAGCTCATGATTATGCGCTGGAAAAACGTTTCAATGTTACGCGACACAGGTAATTTTCGGTTTCCAAAACCAGGTCCTCAGGGATGCGCAGCATGTTGTTATGGATTTCTGATCCTAATAAAATAAGTAACACTCTACACGGTACAGAATTCTGAAATATCCTGGATAGATTACTATTTTGATAGTTTTTGTTAGGTTATGAGATTCACATGCGCCTTTGGAACGTACACACGCAACACTCATTAAAACACGCAATACATGATGTTTCAAACAAGTTGTTTATGTGGAAATGATCTACATACCTTTTAAAGTATCCTTCACTCAACCGTTTTCAAATCGTCAGTGTGGAAGAGAGAATATATACCTTTGCTGGAGTTCAATATTCTGGAGTACAAAATCGCACTGAACTTCTCTCCAAAACGGTTAAGTTCCGTCTGACCCCAGGTAAATACCTGAGGGTTATAAACCAGTTTTAGGAATGCACAGGGTGCAGAAACACCTATTGTACAGAATGCCATTCACGAAAGTCGAACAAAAAATTTCATTTTTTGGTTTTAGCCGTTTTTTCCATTCTAGCCCACTGTGCACCGCCCCAGGAGCCACCACTGGAGGCTACAGCATGCGAGACGGTGGTCATGGTGAGTTGCGTCATGGTCAGGCAGATCTCGATGATCAACAACTGGCCAGCAAAGGCATCTGCGAAACGCGGGAAACAGTGGAACATCGGCTGTTCCTGTTGAGGAAGTTTTGGCTAGCTCAAGCGATTTGCAGCCAGCCACCTTATCAGGAATACCGTGGAAGAGCATCATATGGAAAACCGAAATGATGCTATAATTTGAGGACAAAGTTCGCGGAGAAGTATCCCCATATACAAAGAGTTGTAGTAAAGGATCTCATTAGTAGTAATAATCTCATCGTGAAGGTCAAGGACATCCGTAATAATCTTCTTATCTCAGAAGACCGAGATATGGAGATCAGGCAAGAGGTAGAATCAGCGGGGGAAACCGTCGATGGTGAACATAAATTAGTAGAAGCTTCACTACAAGATCAAGTGGAGACCGATAATCCATCACAAGATCATCATGGTTATAATGTTCTTTTACATTTTCTTGATGATCCAGTACCACCACATCTTCCAGAAGCAGACGGACCCATTCTCACATTAGTCCCGGCATCTTACCACAAGGGTGAATGAAGAGAATCTAGCAGGGCAGAAACGTTTGATATCTTTTAACAGATTGCTTCTAGAAGTTGATAGCTACCATCGAAATGAAGGCAGGTCAGCTGCGTCCTGAAAATGAAATCCCTATAAAAGGTGTGGATGTTGGAGAGCTTGTCGGAGCTGAGGGCATAGGTGCGATGATGAAGAACAAGGGCCAGGTCAACTAGAACTACATCCGGACATCAACGTTAACGTTGATTTAAACATCGAAATCCCTGGAAAACTTGAGCACCTCGGAAGGAATTTCGGTCAAGTCTTACTGGATTTCAGAATTGTAGAACCAACGAACATCGTGATTTCAGCTACAGGCAATGTACACGCAAGATGCACTGATCTCGAACGTCTAGGAGTCAATAAGGTAGTGGCAGCGGCTCTGAAAGCAGTTTTATTGAATACCTGTCCCATTGAAAGAAATTTCCTCGACCATCAGAAAATCTGCGACTTAAACCTTGTGGAGTAACAGTTGGTAGCTCTGAAAAGCATCCAGAGGTTACGCAAGTTGCCTCCAACAAACTCTGCTGCTGTGTTATGACAACACCATTACATGGCGAACTTTGAAACACACCAATAACTTGATATTGCGCCTGCCAAAAGATCTGCGCGACAAATTTCAATCTTTGTTCTTTGATTTTTGACATCTTGACTTCATCAGACACTTGACTAAGTCCGTAGCTGGTGATTAAACACCGGGTGAAAAACCCTAAGATCAATTTTCGACGAATATAATAAGAATAACACGAGGCTCATTTTTGCCAAGCAATAATAATAAGGCAGCTCTCAAGCGCATCCAGAGGTGATGCAAGATGCCTTCAACACACTCCGCCGCTGTGTTACAACAACACTGCTAAGGTCACAGCATGCGTTACGGTGGTCAGGATGAGCTGCGTGATAGTCAGGTACATGTCACCAATCAACAATATCTGTCTAGCAAGGACATCTGCGGAACACGGGAAACAGTGTGAGATCAGCTGTGCAGGTTGAGGATGCTTCGGCTAGCTTAGGCGACTCGTAGCCAACCACCTCAACAGGAATGCCGTGGAAGAGCATCAACAAGACAATACAAATTGAAAATGAATTGATGCATATCTATAACCGAAGCGCGAGGTTCAAAAACGAACGCGGTAAGAGACACAATTTCGGGATGAAGTTCACAGCGAAATATTTCTACATCTAGACGTTGATTGCTCTAAAAAAGCATCCAAAGGTGACCAACGTTACCTTCAACATACTCTGGCGCTGTTTACCGACAACCGCGCTGCAGGACGAACTTCGAACAACACCATAAACTCTATATTGTGCCTACCAAAACATCATCGCATAAAATTCCAAAGTTCATGGTAGAGTTTTCAACATCTCCACTTTACTATGCACTTGACTTGGTCCCTGACTGATGATAAAACACCAAGACATGAGATTGAAAATTGTCGATGCCACAAAAATATTTTTGGGCTTCAAATAATAATAAGAAAGTTGACTTCACCTGTGCTATATATATTTTTAAAAATATCCTATTCAGTTTCCATTAGGTTATTCATTTCATTGTTTTCAGTGGTAATCCCTTGACCTTGAATATTTTGCAGGTGATAGAAACAGTTTCGTAACTGATTAAAGTTTGACAAATATGTGCAGTGTGTTAGAGCATGTTCTTATTATAGACTAGAATGCAATGCATCAGCAATTGAATACATAAATGTGATATTAGTTTTCATGACATGTCACAAGCGGGTCAGTTATATTACGAACTTGAAGCAGTAACATAAATTCTAGTAGAGACAGCCGAAGAAAGTGGGAGTTCATAAAATTGTTTGATTAATATACCCTGATTTTGGGAAATTATTGAAGCCATGTCAGAAATTCGACAATTCTATGGTGGACAGAATATATTTATTACAGGTAACTGATCATTTTCACTGCTGTTATTATAAGCGCATTTCCAATATTGAAAAGTCACAGATATGATATATAAATCTGAAAAATGACACAAACATCACTTATGCCGTAAAAAACGTTTCATTTCCCCCTTATTTTTTCAATACTTATGCGAAACAAGAAGTCTAAGAAGAAGAAGATGTGGTTAAAGAGATTCGTTCAAGAACTAATCCTATTCTAATATAACTTGAGAATTAAAAACTGAAAAAACTTCCTGTTTTACGTAAAACTAGCAAATAATAAATGAAGGCATCATTTTGAATTCAAAAATATTTTGCGCTCGATATAATGTATAAACCTCGCGCTACGCGCTCGGATATTGTAGTTCTCTAACGATTATAAATTTTTTGTCGTGAATGTATTTGTCCAAAACGCCACATTTTACATATTATCTTGAAAATATATTGAATTATATTTGTGTAATAATAATTTCTGTACCTTCATTTGTTTAAGTTAATATCTATTTTACTCAAAAAATCAGATAAGTGTATTCCTAATAATCACTTGTTTCCAGACACACGACCCAAAAATTTGTTTCATTCCTTTATCGATAGAAAAAAATATTTTCCACTTAACGCTGGTCTGCTTTTTCTAGACTCTGAAAAAATAAATATAATCTGAAATTGCGCCAATGATCGAATCGAAAACGTACTTCTTCGCTAGCAGTGACAAAATGAAACGAAAAATCAAGACAGGTCCCTGATATCCAAAGAATTTTAATTCGATGAAAGAAAGGGCTAATCGAATAACGGAACTTGGGCTTCAGACAGAAAATTTTGGTCGTAAAGCATTTTCTTGTGTCCTGTGTCGTTTTTCATCATTTGGATAGCATTTTTGCACGATTTAAGAGCACGGGAACTATAATCCACTTTACAGTTCCGAAAAAGTTTAAGTTTGAAAGACATTTTGTCCCCAAGTTTATAAGTGTCCAACCCGATATCCACAGCTCATATCGATCTCTTTCTGTGTAAAATAATTACAGTAAAAAAATGTAATTTTTATTGTTTGCAGGAGGAACAGGATTTATTGGTAAGATTCTGGTAGAGAAACTTTTAAGGGATTTTCCGGAAATAGGGAATATTTACCTTTTGATGCGAGTCAAGAAAGGGAAACCAACTCATGAACGTCTCAATGAGCTTCTCACCTTACCTGTAATGCAATCATATACAATACAAATTATTCAAATTGGTCACTTTCCCATTTTTTCATGTAACAGTGCTCACAGCATTTGTGAATTATTTAAATATGCTGATATTTCTAGTTGTTTGAACCCTTGCGGAAAATAAATCCAGATTTCCTGAGAAAATTGGTACCAATATGTGGGGACGCAGCAAAGCCTGGCTTAGGAATATCACCTGAAGATCAAGGAATAATCACGAGAGAGGTTCTCCAATAGATTTCACAATTAAGGTGCTTCGTCAAGGATAAGCTTTCGCTAAAGCAAAAATTCTCCTACACTGGTGACTTGTTAGTTGTAATATTTGTCCCACCTAAACTTAAGGCCCTAATGGAGCGTGGTACGCTCTTCTTTTTTTGGAATATTGTGTTGTTGTTTGTTTTTGTTTGAATTGAAAATCAAGTATTTTCCCCCCTTACAATCGGCCCCGCCGTACACTCTGAATAGCGGTCATTGGCGTGCACTGCCATGCCGGCCTCGAAAAGTGTAGGTAACGTCTACGTCGACTCAACTGGTCACTACAGTTTGTAATGATAATTTCGTAACTTGACGTCTTACCATGATGATGACGTGCTAGCGCTGCGAAAGGTGAAATAAATGCGCGCAAGCCTCCCAGATCTGGGGATTTTCCTCCAGAACTGAATAGCCTTCACAATCTGCGATTTATCAATTTCTGGAAAACTTGAAAATATCTGTTCTCAATCCCATGAGACTTTTTTCTTGAAAACTAAAAAAGTAAAAAATAAACGTCTGGAATGATAAGAATAGAGTGATTTTCACGAAAATATGCGTACATAATTGTCTGAATAACATTGATGAACCACAATTGAAATCAGTGTGAACCTTTTTAAATAGGAAGTCTAAAGATGTTACATTTCAGATGAGAGAGTTGAATTTTCAACCAAAAAGAAAATTATTCATTACTAAAAGAGATGAAATTCAACAGAAAAGTTGAGTTCCCAGGGCGAAACGACAGATGTTTCAGAACAAAGACGACCTCTGCAACGAAAAACATTAATTTTTCTTAATTATTCTAACTGAGTCGGCGAACATCAAAAAGGCGCATTTTCAACCGAATCGTTGAACTTTTGAGTCAAAGAAGACATAGCCATTACCTCTCGCGTTTCGTCGCCAGCATTGCAGTGCACGCCAAAGACCCCTATTCAGAGTGTACGGCGGGGCTGTTTGTCAGGCGCATGAATTACTTGATTTTCAATTCAAACAAAAACAAACAACAACACAATATTCGAAAAAAGAAGGGTGTACGACGCTTCATTAGGATCTTAAGATGAGGTGGGACAAATATTACAACTATCTATTCACCAGTGTAAGAGAATTTTGGCTTCAGCGGAAGCCTATCCTTGACGAAGCAGCTTGAGCAGTTTTTTGCAATATGGGTGAATATGCGTCTCTCAAAGTGTCCATCTTTCTAAGGTGTCTATCGTATTCCATGCTGCTGCTACTACAAGATTTGACGATCGATTAGAATCTTCTGTCTCAGTTAACGTTGATAGCATAATGGAAATAATAAAAATTTGCAGGGAATGCAGAAATTTAAAAGTAGGTTGGAATAATAGATAAGATAACCCAAAAAATCGTACAAATATTATGCTGGCGTTTTTAAATAAATTCTCTTCATTCTGTCGTTCTCTAGGCTGCTGTTTACATATCCACAGCATTTAGTCAATGTATTTATAAAAACGTTGAAGAAAAAGTATACCCGATTCCTATGACTTATGAAGAAATTAACAACACTGTGCAGATAATTGGAAGACGAAACTTATCAAAGGAGGACGAAATCGCACTCACTAAAATGTATAAAAAATTTTCCATACAAAAACTTGCTTATTGATAATATTCAAATTAACTATTACAGATTAATGGGGAATTTCCCTAACTCATATGTGTTTACAAAAGCAATCGCTGAAGGAGTGTTGAATAGTAAAGCAAAAGATTTGCCATTCTCTATCTTCAGATTCCCTATCGGTAATTTATTATTACCCTATTTATTGCTCCTTCTAAAGTTCTCAAATAACTGATCCAAGACACGCATTTTGCGATTCTTCTTACGTGTCCTTACGTACAATTTCTGGAAATGATTGAAGGTATATGAGCTACCGTCTGTCTATCGAATTTGAGTTTTTTTATTGTTCAAATAATTCATTCATTTCAAGCTAGGGCACTGAAACCCTATTCTCAGTTAAATTAGAATTTAAAAATGATAAAAGTGAACTTTTTGAACAAAGTAAAGAATCAAATGGATGAGAGGAATATGTCCCTATACATTTCTGATTATTTCCTAAAATTCCAAAAAAATGTTGATGTTTGTCCATTTATTAGGTCGCTAAGTATAAGCCATGAGTTTTTTCAGGTAAAAATTTGTTTGAAAAATGAATAATTATTCCTACAGCTCTCGCAACATATAAAGAGCCATTGCCTGGATGGATTGATACTATGCAAGGGTTGAATCTAGCAATGTTAGGAATTGGACTTGGTGTTCTCAGATTTGCTAATATTGACGGAAATGCAATTTTTCATTTTGTTCCAGCAGATTACACCATCAATGCATTAATTGCAACGGCGTTTGAGACTGACTCTTTCAGGAACAGGTGCCACTTTCACTTAGGCTACAAAGTGATAAAAACTTGCGGTTAACATGTATCCGGATTAATATAGGAGTCTGTTTATAATACGCAATTTTTTCCAGAAATAACTCTGATGAGTTGCCAGTGTATAATTTTGTTTCTGGTAAAAACAATTCTCTTACTTGGAAAAATACTAGAGCAATCGTTCATAAACACATACCTTATACATTGCCAATGAAGGCTATTTATTATCCTCACTATTATCTTATCAAGTCTGTTAGACTATTTACTATCTGCCATATCATCGCACACCTTATTCCAGCTCTATTGGGTGACGTTGTCTTGAGGATTTTAGGAAGAAAACCCATGTGAGTTATTTGAAACACAACTGGAGTTTTTGCTGGAGTTTAAAGATATTGATTTCTGTCTAGATTACATAAAGTATACAAAAAGGGCAATACATTGTTAGATGTGACAAGGTTCTTTACATTGTGGAACGGGACATTTGAAACTGAGAGGATAGAGTCTATGTGGAATAAACTTTCCGAATCTGACAAAGAATTGATACCTTTCGATTTAACATCCCTCGATTCAGAAGATTTTACTGTAGAAGCTTGGAAAGGAACTTTTAAGTATGTGTTGGAAGACTACGCGAGCTCAGAAGAACGCCTCCGCAAGTTTAATAGGTATGACATGTTTATTATGAGAATTTCAAAATGTGATACAAGTTAGAAACTTTTGATTGGATTCTCTCAGAATTTTTACGATATGTAAATTTAACTTCGTATTTCAGATTGAAGAGAATCCATCGAACCGTTCAAGTTTTGGTTGCGACTTTCATGGTTTGGTTCTCCTGGAAACTATATTCGGTCCTATTCTAAGTATGCATTAGTTCAAGAATTTCAAACACGAAAAAATATTATAAGGTTTACAATTATAAAGGAGAAATCTGCCCAATTACGACTTTATATTTTTCTTCAAATAAAGTATTGATTGATTGTACAGTTTCCATTAAAAATGTGAAAAAGCTTGAATGCTCTCAAAACCTTCATAAGCAATCTGGCATTGATGAAGGTTTATTTGTTTCCGATTTAGATACACTTCTTCTCTGATACAAACATAAAGCGTGAGAAAACTTGGGTTATAGTGTAACATGTTCCCTTAATAGACACAACAAAACATGCAACAATGTACAAAAGGACCTCAATCACTTTCGCGTTAGAAAAATTATGAAAAGTAAACAAAATACAAACAATTTTCTATCGACGCATTCGGAATATAAGTCTTATGAACTGTAAAATGCATTTATCGATTAACGACAACTCTAGCCCAGAGTTATTTTTCTCAGCCTATACGTGATCGAACGAATTGTTAGGTTTCCCTTTGCAATCTTCTTACTTTTCACTTATTTGATAGCTACGCATATTATTTTAGGCAAATGAGCTCCAGTATTAAATGCAAATTTCAATTTCATATTGTGTGTGTGTGTGTGGTTCCTTTGGAATCCAACCGGTGGACCTATGACAAAGCCACCAAACGCAGTCCTCAGGTTGCGGAAAGAGGGTTCCTGTGCCGAGGGTTTCTGCTGGATAATGTTGCGAAAACTTATAAGCAGCCGCGGACAATTGTCGAGGGATGATCCTGAAGTAAAAACCCCTCAAAAAGGTGAATGGCACCTGGGTATGGTGTCCTTCACGATGTCTCTAGGATACCGGACGATCATCTGGAGTATGCAGACTTACTCTTGCATGCAGGGCTCCGCGAGGGTGAACAATCCCTTCCCTAGCTACTCGTGGGAATAAATATGGAAACACAAGACCCTAATCCAGATATGAATGCGGTTCAAAACGATCGAACGCGGAAAGCACCTGACAATATTTCGGCCAGTATTGCCGATCTTTCCAGAGTTCGCGGTGCTGAACTAGATGGAAACGCGATGACGAACCAGCGAGACAATCGACGTTCTTCATGGACGGATCAACTCGATAATAACTTGCTTAGTTGCTATGATGCCAGTATTGTCCCTAACCGCAGAGGTTACATAGTGCGCCTGCACACTCTGTGGTGTCAGAAACACCCAGAGCTCGCGCACCTTTCCCAGCAAGTGTTAAGAAACCGTACTGTTAACCTTTCGCAAACAAGAGATGTACGCGGAACGCTTCCTCAACCACTGCAAGAACAAGCCGCAGACAAAAATCAAAAAGATACATTGATACCAACTGCTGGAACAAGGCTTCCTTTGAGAAACAGTAGTGATTTGAGGACAAGGAGAAACATTAACATCCGAGTTTCTCTCAAGCATCATGATCTGGTTGAAATGGTTGCTTCCCTCCGTGAGAATCTCTCAGAGGATTCCGACCTCTGGACCATCACTTGTTCAGTTTATGATGAGGCGAGAGCTTTGGCTGATTCAAATCGAAGGTCCAAACCAAAGAGTGATGAGAAGACTAAGAAGCGCTTGCATCACCTAAAGAAGAAGATTAGCTGGGCAAGAAGAATTGTGTTCCGTATATAGTTTGTGATTAATTACATAGAATCCGGTTAACCTTTCACGGCAAGGGTTCAAAGGTTTGCTCATGAAATGAGGATCCATCATTGCACATAGAAAATGTCGAAGTCTTGAAGGGCACGAGGAACTTCTCCGCTGCTGGCCCAGACTGTATTAAGAAATTTTTGTGAGAGAAGTTCACTTCATTCGTTCCGCACTGGTTGATGTAAGGACGAACTGTAGTCCAACCAAAGAAAAGTGACTTATCCAAACCAAAGAACTACAGGCCAATAACTTGTCTGGAGACGTTGTTTAAGATCTTCAAATCTATCCTGAATGAGAGGATTGTTCGAAGTAAGATTTACGAACAACGAGGATCAAAAAGTGAGGCAGCAGGCTGTCAGGAAAACCTGTTGATCGATAGGAGTATCTGCAAAGATGCTGCAAACCACAAGCGCAGCCAGTCGATGGCCTGGATTGATTACCAGAAAGGTTTTGATTCAACTTACCATGAACTTATCATCTGTCTGTTGGTAAACTTGAAGGTTCACGCAAGCATAGTGGGATGCATAGAAAGATTTATGCCCCTTTGGAAGAACAGATCTACTATTGCCACTATCTCTCACACTCTGGGATTCTCATGGATTCCTCTGTGGCGGAACTTATGTTCGTGAGCATAAGGTCGCTCATATATTTCATATGGATGACTTGAAGATCTATGCTTCTGCAGAAGAACATCTGGAAGACGCTCTAAGTATCGTCGGGGGGTACACACGAGAAATCGGTATTCACTGTGGATTGGATGAATGTGCCAAGAATAACTGCACCGTGGACGAATAGCAGATATAGATAAGGACGCTGAGCTTGTGGACGGAAGTTCTATCATACACCTTAGCACAGGAGAGACATACAAATACCTGGGTGTGTCTGAAAGCTGCATTAAGGATACGACATCAGTAAAGAAGGTTCTCCAAAGCAGATGCAAACACCTGCTCCGACGGATTGGGTCATCAAACCTGCCGTCGTTGAACAAGATATCTGCGATTAACATGCTTGTCCTCCCAGTTCTACTCTATTCGTTTAGGAAGATTTCATGGATAAAGAACGAGCTCAGGGCCCTTGATATCACAATGCGCAAGATGATGCATGTGAAGAAAAGCTTGTACATAAACTCGACAGTTTCGCGCTTATACATCGCACGCCGTGAAGGCGGACGCGTAATTCTCAATATTCAATGTTTTAACAACCGAATTATACTGAGTACTGTTTATATCATCTAGAACAGTGAAAATCCTCTCCTGGCAATGGTCAGGATTCACGAAATGAGTAGATATAGAGCGTTCCTGTACAAAGCCGTGGAGCAGGCAGCTGGAACCCTTGGCCTGAACCTCAGTATCAGGAGTGAGAATGAAAATCCCTCACTTCTTAAAGCACAGGTGAGGAAAGTGGAGGTCATAACATCCTTGAACAACATGAAGACAAGGTGATACACGGAAACTTTTACAAAATTATGAAAGATCAATCCTTGTCACCTGAGTCAACGTTTGCTTTCCTCAGATTATCTGGTCTCGATTCGGGGATAGAGAGTTTTATATTCGCGTGTCAGGACGGTGTGATTTCCACCTTAGCATACCTTAGAAGCATTTTACGTCAATATGTTTCCAGCGATAGGTGTAGGGCCTATCTTAAACTATGGCACATAGTATCGAATTGTCCTTTTCACGCAGGGAAGACGCATTTGTACAGACACAACGTCCCAAGGGGAATTGAGTCTATTGTTGAAAACGAGGAGTGCTGAATCTACTGAAACTACGATTTCTCGACAATAGCCCCTATCCAATACACAAGACCCGACATCGGGCTCTTTGACAAACGTGACCGAACTATGTTTGTGATCAAGTTCTCGGCTCCGGCTGACTTCAACATGAAAGACCATAAAACCGAGAAAGGGAAGAGGTAAAAAGATTTCAGAGAACACCTGCAGCGCCGTCATCAAGGACATTCGGTTCAATTAATTCGGTTCAATTAATCGTTCTTATCATCAGTGCTCTTGAGGGTGCGACGCCTTCACTGGTTAGTAACCTTAGAGCCATAACCGTGTACCAGTAATATACCGTTGCACTTGCTAGATAGATGCAGAGAGCAGTCATACTTTGGTTGCTTTGTGTCCTTAAGACGCGAGAGGGTTTCGCCGACCCTTCATTTTAATTTTATCGTGCATGTGGCACTCGTCTCACGGTCGTGAGACGTGGTCATAGGTGTATTTTACCGCGGTTCAACTGGGAGCTTGTGCCATCTTCCTGAATGACAGTTGCTCCTAGGCGTACTCTGCGGTGATTGTTAAACCAATGTTTTATGATATAAGCGTTAGCTGTATATTGAAATATTTATTATATGTGATAAGATCTGAAAAAGCAACTTGTCGTGAATTGTAATGAAGTATAATTGACTTGAAAGTATCAAAAGTTGACGTATGTTATCATGCATCATGTTTTTTTCATCCTATTCTATTTAATACATATTTTGATGTATAGCCATTTTTATGAGTCATAAAGCTACGATGATCATCTACTTTATAGATAACTGTTTCTCAAATCTGCAATTAAGTTCTATCTCTTTCATACTGATAAGTGATTCCGATATACAAGTGAAACAACGCTATATCTTAGCTCCCTCGTGAGATCTTTTTTCTTATTCTTGTTAATGGCACATCTGTAGATCATAAAAAAGAAGCATGAAAAATGACAAGTATGTAGGTGCATTACTTTGGATGTAAGAGGGATAACAGGAATGTACATAGGTGTTGCTTCATGAGGACTCGCTCCGCTGGCCCAACTAGAACACGATATGGAAAATAAATTCTATTACCAAATATGAAATATGACTTTCACAAACTATACAACACATTTTTTATGAAGGAGGAATTTAGCGTAAAAGGATGAGAACGAGCTTAACGTCGTCATCATATGTATTTATATTCTGCCTTTAATAAACTTATTAATAATATTTTATAGAATCAACATCTTTATGAACGTGGTAACTTTAACCAAACGTGATTCATTGGGTTTTTATGTTTGCCTCTTTAAAGTTCTTACTACAAACTTAGATACTACGATTATATCTTAAACAAATATCATATGTGATAGAGTTTCTTTCTGTGTTTTTAACAAATTTCTGATAGATATCGCAATAAAACATCTCCGGGGGGATGTGTGGATGTGCCAACTGGCACAAGCTAGGCCCCAGCTTTAATCCCCAGTTTCAGTTGTATCAAAAAACTAATTAGCACCTTGTTTTGAAGAGTAAATATCGTTTTTATCAATTATCAAAGAAAGGAAATACATTATAAAAATTAATAGGCGAAACTAATTTTGAAACTATTTGAAATTTATAAAGTTTATCTCTAAAGAGTACCATGTAATAAAATGCTGCAGACAATAATTTTTTCAAGGGGCGTTCTCAACAAGGTTGATGTGCAAATTTTTATATTTGTCCATGAAAGTTGCAGAACTTTAAAAAACGCTGTAATTGCTAAAAAAAGTTCCGAAAGAAAGTCACAATGCGACAATGCAAGCCGAATCCAAAGGTATTTCCGGTTCATTATCAGACACTTTGTTTATTCATGACGCTTTGATAATTTCAGAATCATGGAAAATGTTGTCATTTCAAAGAAAATAGTCGACACGGAAAAGACGCATCAAGATATTTTGGAGGCAAATCCAAAGGTTTCCTCGATTTAAGATTCAACAATCCTTGTACGATTCATCATTTTCAATATTTAGTAATATGAATATGAATGCATATTAACCTGCGATCAGAATAACTTTAACGTGGTATGGTCTGTTTACCACATTAGGTATGGTTTCCATGTCAACTTCAGTGTATCTTATTCCATATCAGTGCGAGAAAATTTAACTCTACACACCAAATTTGTAATAATTACTATTTGATAGTTTATTTTTATTTGGAAAATTTGTGGTTTACGAACCGTCAATAATGTTCTTGTCTATTTAATTTTAATTTTTATATTGCACCTTTAAGGTGGAAGAGAACTATTAGTACTGTTGCAAAAACTGATCATTCAGAGTTAGGATGAAACTACGCTTCTTAAAATAATGTCGGGAAAATATCATTGCAGTGATTTGCACAATTAATCCCGGAGATGTAATTTATTTGGAAGTGAAATAAAAATGTTTCAAATAGTTGATTGTGGTTCATGGTTTGCTTCAAGAAGGTGTTGGTTCCGAATCAGTTCGGAAATAGTGCTGTGTCAAACCTTGTTTAAAGAAGGCATTTCTTCGCTGAAGCTTTTTATTTTCAAAATCCCATCTTTCAAATTTTCAAAATGAATGTAAAAAGTAGTGATGAGATAATTTTTTATGTCTTACGCTCTTCAGATAAAAATAAAAAACGAAACTGAATTAAAGTTCACTGCGTGCCTTTTTTAAAATATCTAGTTAAATGTAAATGAAAAATAACATAATTTAAAACAGTTCTACTGTGTGTAGAAAGGACGTGTAAAGTAAAAATAATAATATAAATACCTGGATTGAAATATTAATGAAAATTGAAAACAGTTCAATTTTAGAGTCAATAAATCTCTAAGAAGAATGAGTCGGACTATTTTATAAAATTCAAAATTATTGCTCTAAATTAAAAGACATGTGTTCATTTTAGACTACATACTTAATTAAAACGAAAGAAAACAACGAAGAAACTTTAGAAGTGTTTTGAGACAAACGACGGACATATGACTAAGCAGAATGTAAATAAATGAAGGTGATAATAGAAATAAATATATCATCATCATCAGATCTCCTGGAAAAGTCCACGTGCGTCAAATTACCCTACCTGTCGGGTAATGTGGCGCGCACTATTAAGTTGATCTGTTGACAATGAGTAAGAATTTTCGAACAATCAAACGCACAATTTCAGTAGAATCAGATATTTATGTTTATTTGCAATTGCTCATTTCCAATTAAATGTTATTTCCAAGAAGTAATTAGTGCCCAAAACTATGAACCGAGCTAAGGACATGAAATACACAGCATTTCGCCATTTAACCATCAAAATGGTCGTCCGCGCCACATTACCCGCTTGTGTATCGTATCAAAATAAGACTTCTTTCTGCGAATTTCAAAAAACTTTACGTATTTGTGTGCATGAAATTCTCCGAAAAAGTCGAGAGATCAATAATAATAATGTTCTGATACGTTTGGAAAAAAATCATACAAGCAGTAATAGTTTTTTCATAAGTGTCAGAATAGATGAGGAAACCCGGGAACACTCAAAAACAAACTTTCCATCTTAACTCTATTACCCTGATTCTTTCTCTATACTGAATCGCATTCATAAACGCATATACTGAACCTAACCACACTCGTATGAAATACGTAAATTCGGGTAACAGCGACTGCGGCGCATTACCCACCGCGCCGCATTAGCCCCTACAGGCAGAATCTGATGAAATCGACGTTGAGAAAAGCGCGCCAAAGCGAGTGGATTTTACTAAATTTTGAATTTGCCTGATTATGCTTGGATAAATTTTGTTTGCATTAATGATATCTGTCTGTAAGTTAATAGATATTTTGTCATATTTATTAATGAATATGGATTGTCTTTTATAAGTATTGTTTTCTTTAGCCAAAATTTTAATATTATTGAAATCAAAGTCAAAGTGATGATTTAACTTCCAACAATGTTGTGACAAACCCGTCTTCAAATTCATAAATCTACAATCCTTTTCATGTTCTGAAACTCTAGTTTTTAATCTCCTACCTGTTTTATCAACATACATTTTTTCACAGCAATTACATTTTATTGGGTATACAATTCCAGACATATTTTCAATGCTATCGCTGTCTTTTTTACTAAATAAAATTCTATTAGAGGTGTTTTGAATATTGAAATAAACAATAACATGAACATAAGTTAACTTGATCTTTTAATCAAATTTATTGTAGGAGTTAATCCAGCTTTTCTTCCTGTCGGAGCCATTCTAGATTTAATGAATTCTCTCTCAAATAATATGTTGAATCAAAGGAAGCGGATAATTATTTTGAATTAGTGTGCTTTTCAATTGTTCTAAATTTTCTCCTGGTAATTGAATGTTACGTAACTTTGACCATTGATCAACTAAACCTTTCATCAAACCAACTTTTTGACAAAACTGATGATGGGAATGAAAATTAAGATATCGACCGGACCATGAAGGTTTTTTATACCAATCCCATCGGATAACCACTTAATTGTTTGTAATATTTTCCACTAGTTGAAAAAACCCTGTTATTAAAAACGGTTCTTGTAGCGATGAAGGAATCAGATTTTGTTATTTTAGTTAAATTATTATTTAAAATTATTTTTTCCTCAACGCAATCCAAAGCAAGATCTAATTGGATGTTGTCAACCATAGAAACAACATCCAATGAGACCAAAAAAATGTGTTGAGGGAACATTAATTTTTTCAAAATGTCCTTCAAATCCCAACTATTTTTAACATAGGATTTTGTGTTACCTGAAACTGGTTTTGAAACATTTTATATATATTTTGCTAAGCTGTATGTAGGTGATCCGACTATGGAAACGACTTATCTCCATTTCAAATTCGATTCATGCACTTTTTGAAGAGCATATTCCTTTGCTATCACATTATTATGTGTTTTTAATTTGTATGCCATTTGCTCATCAATTAGTCTTTTTTCTCCCATCGTATCGCTACGTTATTACATTTTTCTTCAATTGTTCGGGCAAGACTATTTTTTATATTTTTATAAAGAATATCATTGCTGAGAATTTTTGCGACAGTTTTGGATAATTTTCTCTTTCAGCTACTACAGTAATGTTACAGTTGTTAGCATTGACAAAAACCAAATCTTTGTTTTCTTTTTGAAAATTCTCAACAAGGGTAATGAATTTTTCAAGATCCTTCAAATTGTTAATTCGATTATAGTTAGAAATGAATCGTGAATCATTTATGATTATTTAATTATTTACGAATAATTTTAGTTACAAGATGTGACAGCTCCCCTCAAAACTTTCGTAAAAATATCTTGAAAAACCCTATTTTCAATACTTTGTCTCACATAAAGAAGCTGGGCTCATTTTCATTCAAATAATAAAACATAATTAAGTTAAAGCATTTTTTAGACAAATTCCCTCAAATTAAGTTGTTTAACAACAAAAAATTACAAGAAGTTGCCCAGCAACGGCTGAAGTAAGACATGACAAAAATGAGACGCAGAAGAAGTGAGACTTACTTTTTGCTCTGCAGTGAGTTGCTAAATTGTATTGAAATTAGTTTAAAATATCGCCAACGTGGACCATTGTAATACTCCCCACTCAGATTCAAAAAACGAATTAAAAATGATAATTTTATGCATTGACCCAAAAAACTACAAGTACCTATCACATTTCTCAACTTCACCATTTATATCTCGGTTAACAATTGGCGTAAACATCGATTTGCATAAGAGCTTAGGAGCATATTGAACAAAAAAGGTCAAATTGTAATTGAATTGATCATACATTGTAATACAATTGATGGAGTGAAGGAGTATAGTGAAACTTACTTTCAAAACGGTTCACAACAAAAGCATTAAAAATTTCTTTTCGATAAACATATTCTGATACTACATATAAATTTGGGGGTTGATTAGAAAAAACTTATGGATGATATGCGAAATCCAGAAATATTAATTTGTTAGCTCGGTTTGTTCATTTAATATAGTTAATTAGTTGGAGGTCCTTCATCATGAATTCATTTATCTATACGGAAAAATACATTTTTCTTGGGAACGGTAGATCATAATGCACAATTAGGAGGCATTACACATTTATTGCACTGTTACTGTTGTTACTGTCGTTTTATTATTCTTGAGCTGATCGAAAAAACGAGGATCCAATTTTTTTTTTTATTTGACTTGATTTGTTATTGCGACAACCCAACAGTTTACAAAAAACCACTTATAGGGTTGTATAAAAATAGTAAGTACATGATTAATGGTTTTCTTAGTATAGACTAAACCTTAAGTATTCTTATAATAATAGTCTAATTTACAATACTGACTATTCCTAATTATGTTGATTGAATATAGTTGTTTTCAAGTGAGGTCGTGCTTTTTTTATAAATGTACACTGCAACCTCAAACTTGATCTACTCAAACTCGCTCCTTCTTCCAAATGAGATCGTGGATGGCTCGTGGACGAGACGGTGCGGGGGGTTTGGAGAGGGGCGCTCTCGTTCCATTCTCCGCTAGTGCCGTGCATTGAAAGTCGGCAGAAGTATCCTAGCATAGATTTTCGCAACTGCGCTACAGTTGGCGTCAGTTATTCGCGTGTATTCGGCCCTGGCTGTTTACTTTTCAGCTCACTCGAACTCGTTCCAAGGCCATCGATACCCAAGCCCGAAGCTTGATTAAGTTTGAGGTTCCATTTTATTCAGAGGCATGCCAAATATATCGATGTCAACCGCTATGGAATATAAATCGTTCAGATTTTTACATTATTTGTAATAGGCGAGTAGTACAATGTATTTTCCGACGTTAGTAGGAGATATAGGAGGAAATTATTTCTACTGTTTTCTTGGGGTACATTAAAAGGGATTGGTTCCAAAATTTCAGGGCATTCAATCATCCCGTTCAATACTTTAAAAAGAAATCCTTGTGAAAAATGTAAATGCCTTTTTTCGAATCGTACTTATTTCAAATCTTTCACAGAGTTATTTATAGTCACTTCCTCTGTCGGGATACATACCATCTTTTTTCAACACCAAAAATTTCAGGAATCTTTTCTGTATCTTTTGTAATGATTCATTCGCCGTTTGAGTATGTGGGCTTCATATCACGAATGCATATTCCAATTCCGAACGCACGTGAACAGTGTTCACTACCAGTGTTCTTGAGCTTCGTAGATTATTACATGATCGCAGAATAAATCCTAACATTCTAGTAGCAGATCTCGCCGAAGTGACGAAATGTTCTATAAGTGACAGCTGAGGATCATATAAAAGACCCAGATCATTTACTGCATAAACTCTTTTTAATCTTGTTTGTTCGAATTCATATGAAAGGAAAATAGGTCTAGTTTTCCTTGTAAACGTCATAATCTGACACTCATTAATATTCATATGCACACTTATATCTTTACAACATTTTTTTATTTCTATTTTTTTCTATAGGAGTAGAAACGGAAAAATGCTCATGCACTTACCACCTCCGTACCTTGGGAACCACGCGCTCGATATATTCCCTTCGCGTCAATGGACACAAAGTGTACACAAGCGTAAAGTTCACTCACGAGCCCCCAGTCCACAATGGACGCAGATGGGTGTAGGACTTGCCAAACGACACCTACCCACTAAACCTTAACTTCTTTTCCCTGCCAACCCATTTTCCCCGAAACCGCTTTCGCATTACTTCAGGAGAATGGGGATAATGCCAGTACGGCGCGCTTCGGCTTTCCTCTGTTCTGCTAGCTTGGACTACAATCTCTTGCGTTCGACCCAACCAAGATGTACGCATCGTTCTCAGTAGCACGACAGTGTCACATAACGAGCTCGTCGGCCTTCGGCATCTTGATAGGGCTTTATCGCCTAGCACCTCGAGGCTTCACCTTCGGCGCCGCCTCCCGGTACGCCTCGTACCGTGCAGTTCACGGAAGATGGTCGACCCGGGAACTTTCATCTTTCGCGGCGCAGAGGTGAAAGTGCCCAGCTCTTTCGCACTCCACGGACCTGTATCCCTCCTTGCCGCATCTCCAGCAGCATGTCTTTCTGTCGATGCCGGTGCAGACCGCTGCCATATGGCCGTAGCCATGACAGCGGTAGCACCGGGTCACATCCACCTTCTTCCTGACACGACAGGACACCCACCCAACATTGAGGTGCCCTGCGCGCACCAGCCTTACGGACAAGTCCTCATCCATCTCGACGAAGGCCTTAAGGTTACCTCTAGAGACCTTCTTCGTTAGATTCACTCTTATGCACCTCTTCATGCCGTCAACAAAGGGCTCCTACACCGCCTTTCCGACTTCTTGACCTCAAGTGAGCTCGTCAATGTCAAGCACCTCGACCTCGGCACGAGGGACCAGCTCCCGGACTTCCCTCTCTTCGCCAACTACTTTCTTGATGGCAGCAGACAGATTGCGTTTGCCCGCTGCCTCATTTCCCACTTCAATGAGGATGTCACCATCCCGCGTTTCTTGAATACCCTTGTTTTAACGCCAAGGGTGTCCGGCTCTACCGTCCTCTTAATGTTACGGAGGACCTCAGCATAGCTCGAACCCTCCAACGGCTTGATAAGAACCGCTTCGGGACGAGCTCGCTTATGGACCTCCTTCTTCTTTATTCCCTTTTTCTTCGGGGCCGATGATGCCTCGATTGGAGAACTCGAGGCCGGAGGTACAAGTACCCGACCTCGAGTCTTCACCTTCTTTAGCGCAGGCTTTCCCACGCTAGAGTCCTGGGTACTTTCAGTGTATTCTCTCATCCTCTTCCCTTGGGCTGAATAGAGAGATTTTCCGGCGTCTTCGTCCGTCTGAGTCTCCTGCTCCGATTGTTGAGGTGCAGAACCAGCAGAAGCTGTAAATACCGCAACTTCCTTTTCCAACCGTTTATCCTCAACTATCTTCCTGTTAAGAAAGTATCTGAATGAGGCTTCATAGCTTAATCTCCATTTGCGGTCATTCTTCATACTCTGAAGGGTACCATCTGCTTCATCTAATCCTTTTCGGATCTCCGCGAACATATTTCGACGCGACTTACAGTAAGTCAGCATCTTACTTAGGATTTCCTCCATCTTAATAAAATTCATGAGCTCTTTTGCACGATACTCTTCCACGCCGTCCGTGTACTGCCTTGCTTTAGATTTGTCAATGTATCTTGTCCTCTGCTCATCTTCCGTCCCCGCAACTTCAATTTCTCCGCCAAACATCCGCTCACTGAGACTCTCCTCCAGCTGCTTGGTCTCCTCTACGTTTCCTTGGTCCTCCCCGAAATCCCTGAGACCGGCACCGGCCACCGGGGCTTGCATCCGATCGGAACCGGCGAGGAGATTCTCACTTCCTTGGGGTTAAAGTGTTTTTAAAAAATCTACTCATGGCTGGTTTTCAATTCGGGGTTCCTTCCCCTAGCTAATTTATGTCCACCCCGGGTATATGATTTCCTCGGCACCACCCATTTCTGGGAGGCATTCCCCTATCCGCAACCTAAGGAGGCGTCCGATAGGAGATCTAGCAAACACCAACGGGATCTTTACACCATTGGAGAACCTCAATCAGCCATATATTGTAGTTTCTCCAATATGATGTTATGACCTAATTTGTCAAGGCCCTCCGCAATGTCTAGGTATACTACATCAACCTGGTTGTTATTCGCAATAGAGTTAGCTACAAATTGTGTAAATAGAGTTAGGTTAGTGATTGTTGATCGACCAGAAAGAAATCAATGTTGACATTCTGTTATGTGCTCTTTTATAGATATTGTAATAAAGCTTGCTAAGCAAGATTCAAGGATTTTTGACAAATTGTTTACAACTGATGTAGGTCTACAGTTAGTTATCTCGTTTTCATGCCCAGATTTAAAAACAGGACAAACTCTGGCCTCTTTCCAGACTGCAGGGTAGGTACCTTCTTCAAGCATCAAGTTGTATAAAAAGAAAAGTGGTTTTGCCAGAGATACCGCGCAGTCTTTTATTAGAAAACTCGGAACTAAATCCGTACCTGAAGTTAGTTTGTTTGGTAATAATTTTATGGTTGTTTTTTTTCGAGCTCCTCAAATTTAAGCTTATAACCCATATGTTTTCTCCTCGAATCAGGTATCAAAATCTTTGATTGCTTAGCCGGCTGATACACGCTATTAAAATAATTAGCAAATGAGGCAACAATTGTTACAGGATCATTTGACGCATTTCCATTATATTGCATTATACCCAGAATCCGAGATTCCTTTTTCAACCCTCCTACATAAGACCAGAATTCATTCGGATCTTTTTCTAGTGCATTTTCACATTCTTCTATATATACCTCAAAATCTGTGTCTATTAAATTCTTTATTTCAGATCTAAGTAATGCAAAATTTCGGAAACCAACTCTGATTCATATTATCAAATTTGGGTATCATTTGTTCAATAACTAGAAACAGCTTGTGCTTTAGAAGTTCGCACGCCTCTTCGACATTATTTATTTACCTAAGGCAGGGTGGTATAGGTCCTCAGGTACCATTGGTTCTACGTGATTACAGTGCACTCCGGAAGGCTCGTGGATACCAGATCTAAACATACGCCGTCTTTATTCCATCTTAAACCAGACAGAAGTTCCTTGTATTGAAATCACCTAAAATCAAAATTGGATCATTGCAAGGTATCAGGACATCTTCCAATCTTTGGATGACTTCATCGAATCCACTAAAAATCAGATTAGGAGCAATGTATATGTTAAGAATGATAGAAGAGCCAGTTGGCGAGAACACTTTTACAGCCACGACATTCACGCAGACAAATTTGTTTGCTATAACATCTACATTTGAATACAGCGATTTGAATTTATTGTTTATAGCTAGTAAGACTCCACCTCCAATACCCCTAGTCCTATCACTTCTATAACATGTAAAATGATGACCATTGAAATATTCAGCTGAACTAATACGTGATTTGAGCCATGTTCCGCTTATCGCAATAATATCATATAAAAATAAATCTGCGAATTTTTCTCACCCTGTTAACTTTTGTGTTTAAACCTCTCGCGTTCTGATAGAATATATTTAATACATTTTTATTGTTTGACCTCCGATTTGAACTTCAATTATTATTTACTTGCCCTCGATGTCCCGTTCCGTTTTTGAAGATTCTATTAGTTTCCTGCATCTTCTTGTTTCCTTGCTTGCTTTATGGACGTTTCGGCAGATCTGCTTTCAATTGTATTTCTACTACATTCTTCGGGGGAGAGTTTGTTTTCTTTCATACAGCAAATTGTTCCATGCATAATTTTGCTTGTTCCTCTGTTGCTGGTCTCGGCCTGTCGATCTGCGAACGTGAACCCACACGATAAGCCTCATTTACTGGAATTGTTTGATGAGTTATGCAAGTAAGGATATCCATGACTTTGGCTTCAAGAGGGTGTTGAACAGGTGTATCATTATTAGAGGATGTGAGATTTGCGGACGTGCTTGGATGGTTTTCAGTATTTACAGGAGAATCTGTGAGACCAAAAATCATCAGGTTTTTCTTCCTATATTCTCTTTCGCGAATTTCCTCAATAGTACTAGGAATAAAGATTTTACCTGTATCGCTTGAAATCTTCTCCACATCCCCATATTCTCTAATCTATAGATTCCTGTAGAATGTTTACATTAGATTCCACCATTTCGAATCTATTTTAGGAGATATTAACATCTCGTTTCACATTCTCCAAACTGACTTCAACCTTATTAATTTCTTCTGACAGTTCATCTTTTATTCCAGCTAAGCACTCAGATATATGTTTTTTATATCATTTGATACGTCTTCCTTCAAATCAGCTCTTAAAATAGTGTTGATTTTATTCAGAAGACTCTCTATGTCATCTTTGGAGATTAGTGTTGGAGATTTTGCTCGTACGCCACAACATTTTGTAAAAACTACTTGTGCGAGATTTTCCCCTTGATTCGCACAACCTGGGTGATAAAAGGTGCAGCATTTCTTGCTGGATATATAATCGGTTACAATTGTACCTCCATAACCCCGGCAAGTTCTGTCGTCAGGTGCCGTTACTATGATGATACTGCTTTCGGTCCGTTTCAATTATGTGATTCAGCGTATGTCACGTGACATTGTATAGTATTTTGGTAAGAAGTTCCCTACTACTAGAGGTACGAATTCACTCACAAACCTACGTGTATCTTCTGATCATATATTCACAGATGCACACTCTTAGATTGAAATGACAACATGTGCTCGGAAGCGGGTTATGCTTCTAAGTAAATCCTAAATTGTTCGAATTTTACGCACAACACCATCAAATCTATGAGACACCACAACACTCTAACAGGAGAGAAAAGGTCAGAGATTACTAAAGCCTTTCACCTTTTACCTCAGAACTTCAAGTCACGAGATTAAGGTTAGGTTCACCCACTGGATGCATTCAGCCACCCGGATCATCAAAATCTTCCAACATAATATTTCACACTGTTAACTGGAGCTAAATAAAGACAATAACCCGGTATAAATATATCACAAGATTTTACGAAATCAAAGATATATTGTAAATTAGACTGACTCAGTAGTATCATGTGAAACCTGCGCGGATGCAGGGGCGTGAAAAAAGTCAGTAAGTGACGAAATAGGTGAGAAAAATGATTGCAGATATTTGAAACAGTTTTTTTCCACATATACCCTTGCATATGCGTTATTAAACTCAAAAATTTTACCAAAAAATATTTATTTCGGAAAGCTGCATCTTGTGTATTCTATATAATCTTGGAGTATGATCGGCCATGTTGAGATAGATTTTATTGTGAACCATAGACCAATTTGCGATGATAGATCTCAAAATATTGTCTGATTTATTACTTTACCTCAGTCATTTCACTTAAGGTAGTTGCGCCGAAATGGGACCTTATTTACGGATTGTCTGAAATTTTCAGGATATGTAAAAAATGTTGTTACCTAACATTTCATACCCTTTACAGCTTATTTGACCTTTTCAAAAGTAAAATACGACAAATTATGTTTAGTACTTTTTGCATGGGTCTCCAATAGTTTACATGGGCAATCACCACATTACAAAGTGTAGTATAGAAACGCAGTTTACCATTGAGCCTAAAAACTAAAGATATACAGAAAAATATCGTGTGAATTTCACTTTAAAAAATAACAATCATTGGCCGTTTAGTATGGAAGATTTAATGCTGCAAAGTATAATTTTTGCTGTTCTCGCGTGGCACATAGTTAGGCAGTATTATCGTTACCTAAGGAACTGATACTGTGAATGTGTGTATTTGTGAGAAGAGAAATTGTCAATTCTTGCATTTATCTGAGCGTAAACTTTTGAATTTGACTGTCGCGAGACAACTACCTTAAACCCACAAGTAACAAGAAAACTCGGAAGTGCAAATTAAAATTCTGACTTACTTTTTTGGAACGGAATAAAAAAAAAGTGTAAAATAACTTCCAAAACTCAATTCTTAACATACTCTAGATTTTATAATGCAATCTCCGTGAATCAACTAGAATAACGTTCTGAACTGCAGGTGAGAAAAACTCATACTTTTGAGGTTGGAATCTCAGTCATAGATTTCAAAATCGACCGAAACGAACGATATCAGTTGAGTTCTTATACATTTATTCATAGAATATCCAAAATTCAGATCGATCAACAGCAATGACGAGCATAAATAAACGAAGACTCGGTCTGACGCTCGACGCTCTTAATGCGTGCGTCGCTCACTTCGTTTATTTATACTCTTCATTGCTTATAATATAATTCAGTCGATCTGAGTTTTAAGTTTTTTATAATTAAATGTATAAGAACTTAACTGATATAGTTTATTTCGGTCTGTTTCCAAATTTATAACTGAGATTTTAATCTTGAAGTTATAAAAAGTTTGTGTGTTGTTGAAAAATCTTAAATATAAGAAATGAGCCATTAATTCAGGTTCGTTGGAAGCGTTGAAGAATAACGAGTATTTTTCTTCAAGAACTAACACGATTCGATAATTGAGACGCGCTCTGAAGAAAGGGACCTAAGAGCGAAAACGCTGATTTTAGAGGTGAAGGGAAAGAACAGGCGAGAGCTGGACAGGCTTCAGCTGGAACGTCTGTTTTTAAATTGCAATAGCTCAAAAAATACTCAACAAAAAATTTTCTGTTCACGAATAATTAAAAAGCAACCCTCCATTGATATAGAACAACCATAATCCTGAAATTGATTCTTTTGCTCTCAGGTCCCTTTCTTTGGAGGGCGTCACAAGTACCGACGGAATGATGGCAGTTTTAGAATCATTTGTTCAATTTGAGCAATATTTATGCTCAATTAAAGTCCAGTGCAATGGGGAAGAGTAAGTTAAGAGCAAGCCCGTTCCGCACTTCTATTTCAGGAGTTCACGCATCATAAGCATAAACAAAATGCTCGATTGTATTACAGATGGCGATCCTCTTTATATTATTTATTATTATTCTTCTGACAACAAACGATACTTCTTTTCTCTTTGGACGTTTTCGCTATAAGCTCTTACTTTTCTCCACTCCGAGAGAAGCCGTATGCGGATTGATTACAACTATTTGTAAGGGATCGTTCATTTTTCATCTAATGATTTTTCTTTATATTTTGTTCTTCTTTTGCCTTCAGAGGGATCACGTAACGAAGTTGCTTGGCGACGTCGAGGTCGCGTCCGTAAAATTTGTCAACTCGTGTCACGAGGCAAAATTGACGCCACATTTGAGGAGCAACTGGTTAATGAAGCGGGCCTGGCTTTCAAGTACTGGGCCAGTACATTTGGCTAAGACTCAATCCGGATTCCTATAATGCCTGCCGGCGTTGAATTATCATCGGAGAGACTGGCCTTGTGCTACCCGACTCGCTGTCTCGCCGAATTTCCACGACTGAGAGTCTATCCGATATAGCAACTATCAAGGAAATCGACTCGATGCTTCTTTCATTCGGGAAAAAATATTTAAATAAGCAGGAATTGTGAGCCTTGTTCACACTGATGAAATCATGTAACGACTGAGACCAAACCACATTGCGAATGTGATCCAGATTATGTAATTCGTTCCGTCGTCCGTTATTCTATGTGACCTTCAGATTTATATGCTTGTAACAAGACGAGTTTGATTCATGACTATGGTTATAATACTCTTTGTTCTTAACTTTCCGGCTTCATTTGCCTAATAAATCGAGACTTACATTCAGGCTGTACATCCGGTATCCTTTTTGTCTACACCTGATCCATTTCGAGTTAACCTCCAATGAGCTAATTCAGAAAATAGTGAAAGAGGACAAAGCAACGAGCACCGGTCTCTACCTGACACCGACGCGAAGAAGATCATCTGGCGATTCTCTGGTAGGAGCGAAGCACGTTAGAATAGGATTTAAGTGCTTAAGGTCTGGAGTCGGGAGAAGAATCAGTCAGTAAAACGTTAGTGAAGGACATTTTCATTACTTCACCCTGGAATAATTGAAAAACGTTTTTCATTCACCGTAAAAAAATCCGGCAAGAATCCGGATCAGAAGTGATTCTTTATGAGGATCTAGATTTTTTTAAGCAGAATGATGTAAAGAAGCTGCTATCAAAAGCTTCCTTATTAAATGGAATTGGTGTAATATTCGATCTCCAGCAAAGAAGAGAATTTACAGAGAGGGCATCTTCAAAATATCTAATGAAAAGAAGTCCAATTTATGAATCTAAAAGAAAACTACAGAGGTGCGACAGTTTAGTGCCTGTACAACTTCAATATATACTAATAAAAAATTTGATGATGTTTCATTGAGATATCTTGATGTCGAAAATATTCGTTAAAAGAGATCTAAAACTATAGCTCCAAGAAGAAGAGACGGTTTTTATTATTTGTTCATGGAAAACAATTGGAGGACACGCATTAAAATATTGAATATTATAATATATGTAATTTCAGAAAGCAACTGAACGTTATGCGATTGGAGAAAAATACAAGCATAAAGAGTTCAGAAAATACCTTCTTAATTCCATAGATGCAGTTGCCAATAAGTTTGACGAATCTATTTTCAGAGGAAAAAATGGCCTAATATTAGCATTTGAGCTTCAAATAATTCCAGAATCATTTTCTGGATTATTGTGGCATAGTAGTGCCTCAGACACAAGCTTTGCTTCTACCATTTTCCAACTCCCTCTTTCCCTTCTCAGATCCGTATGTTCGACAACGACCTTAGCATAAAGGGTTTTTGGGCTGGACGTTTAGACACAGCTTCGTATTATTTGCAGCAACATTTTTGCAAATTTTTCGCTCTGAAAATTAAGTTGAAGCTCTGGGTAAACAATCAACCTCGCTATAATGATACCTCAGGCACGTACAACATTCTTTTCAGTTTACGTCGATTGTAATAATTCCGTTGATAAATTGGAACTGTACATTGAAAAAGTCAGTAAAATAGACAGAGGAAACAACCCTGCAGTATGAGCAATGATTTGCAGTTGATAATTCTGAATGATGTGAATCCGGGCAAGACCTGTTGATTTTGTTCGAATGTCATTCCAGCAAAGACACTACATTGTTCGGCGAGTTTTCATTTAAATATCACAATTGAATCATGTGTGAAAGTAAAAAAGTCTTGTTTCACTTGAATCAAAATTATGCCTTCCTTCATCTACTTTTCCATCACCGGTTAGTAACCCTGAAGCCATACCCGTGTGCCAAAAATATGCCGAGGCACTTGCCGAATAGATGCAGAGAGCAGTCATATTTGGGTCACTCCGTGTCCATAAGACACACGAGGGTCTCGACGGCCCTTCATTGTGATTTTTTCGTCAATGTGGTCGCTCATCTCACGGTCTTGAGACGTGGCGATAGGTGTATTTCACCGCGGTTCAACTGGGAGCTTGGGCTATTTTTCCTGAATGACAGTTGCTCCCAGGTGGACCCGGCGGTGTTTTGAAAACCAATGTTT
>WSXT02004773.1:2299-14946 GCA_011762715.2 Neuroterus valhalla | reverse complement strand
GATTCCATCAAATCCGCGAAAGTCAATTTTCACATAAAACCAATACCTTCTCATTCAGAATGAGAATGTAAAAATGCTCGATCTAGAAAATGTTTAAAAATATTTCGGACCTACTAGAAATCATTCTCTTGCTATCTTTAAAACCACTCGAAAATTTTAAGAGATTTCTAATATTCAGTAATATATTTTAGAACTTGAGAAAAAACATAAAATTTATCAACATTGAAACCATTCCACGAAATTACCCGAAATCACTTGAAATAGCTTAAAACTACTCAAAATAATTAGAAATCCTTTGCAATACTTCGAAATACTTCGGAAATGTTAAGACTTTGAAAGTTTGGGTAAAACTTTTGATTAATTTCGGAAATTTAATAATAACGGAATGTGCCTAAGTACGAAATGTCCCTAAGTACTTTTCTTCTTTTTTTCCTTCATTCGTCCACGAAGAACCTTTGCATGAAGAGGGAATTCGTGAAGCCGAATATTTTTCTTCGCCAGGAGTTTGTATCTTTCTTTTCGACAAAAGAATTAATCTCTTTCTCGAATCTTATTCCAGTTTCTTCAGTTTTTCTGGTCGGTCACTACCCTGTAACTATAAGTTGAAAAATATTTGCAAATCCTAATTGCTTCTAATTTTTTCAGGTATCGGAAGAATATAAGGCGACTTGAGGAAGGAGTGGAAGCTCCATGTCTGATAGTTCCACCAGGTGATCAGGTCTATCCCAGGGAGAGTAGACAACCTCCCTTACCGGTGCCAGCTGATATGGTACTTTTCTGCAGACGCGTTTACGATTACAGAGGAAAAAAACTCGTCAAGAATCCCGGATGATTCGACTTCCTATGAACTGCAGCAACTAGAAACCAATGAAATGCGTAAACTTTACATACAAGATTGAAACTGAATGCAGGATTCCCTTCAAATCTCGAGCGTTCATTTTTCCAATTACATTTTCCATTCCGCAAACTTTTCGACAAAAGGACGATTTTCGTTTCACCCGACGAGATGGAATCGTTCCGTTAGTTTCGCAATGATGAAATGATTCTCTCAAACTTATACATTAATGAATTTTGATTGTCTAGTTGTTAGAAAAGATAGTGTGCTGAAGAATTTGTCAGATTCTGGGAGAAAGAGAGAATAATATTTTTTGTGGGGCAGCGTTTTGTACGTTGGAGTGGATATTTTTTAATAAGAGGTACGCACATATCGCTCGCGATCTACAAACTTTCTGGAGGGAACCTTCTAGCAGTTTCAACAAAGAAGATAAAAAAATCAAGAGAAAATCAAACAGAAAAAAAAGAAAAACGAAATGGACTTCCTAGAAAAGATAGAGATCATGTTTTCAGAATAATGAGAAAGAGTAGCTAAAGTGCGACGTATGCGTCTGTAGACTCTTTCATCTACCTTTAATATATTCTCTGTGTAAAGTGCATTTTTTTGAGTTATACTGAGTGGATGAAAGACACATCGAGTCTCGTAAAAGAACTCATTTCGTCTAATCAAGGTACTTTTTCGCAATATGTCTAACGTTAAAGAGGGCGAATAAAAAGTAGCCGAAAGTTTATATTTTGATTGTGAGCCCGTCATCGACAACTCGAGGACTTTTGTCGCTTTTTCATAACATTTTTTCATTGAATCTCAGAAGAAAAGAGTAATAAAATCATGAATGAACTTTTGATTTTTATCTAGTATCCGAGGCAGGAATTCATGGCATGCTTAATTTTATTTTTTTAAACTTTACAATACTCTAGAGCAGGACGATCGCAATATGCGTTGCGTGTTTCTTTCGACAAAAATTCCATGTGTCGTTGGCTACGAATTCTTTTTTATAAATAATTGTTGTGTGGCGGGTGTTTTGTTAAAAATTATATTATTTAATATTAATATATTGCTATCTCTGATTATTATTAATATTATTGCTATTTAATATGTAATATATTGGACTTAGGTTGTAAGTTTCTTTTCCGAAAGAGTGGAAATGGAGTATCAAGAAACGAGGGTCGGAAAAGGAAAATTAGAAGCGTGTGTGTGTGTGTGAAAATTATCGAGTAAATGAGAACAAAAAAAAAAGGAATATGATTGAAAGACCTCAGCCCCTCCATAGAGATACCAAAACATTCTATGTTTTCAAAATCATTAAATCGCAATTTAATATATTTTCAAAGTAATGTATTAACTTATTATTGCTGCTTAATTAGATATGTTTCGCAAGCAATCACATTTTAGTATTACGGATCACCGAAGATAGAATTCTCGACTCTTGGCACGATCCTCTATCTTTGGTGATCGTTTAGAGGTAATTTTGTATTCCTTTATATTGCTTACAGAGAACTGAATTGTAGTTTTTGTGTACGAGTTTGTCAGGCGTTTCTAGAAATTTCCGGAATAAATGTCGCTTTATTTTCAGCAAATGTAATCTCCAAGACTGCATTCGCACTAAGCGTGTACGAAAATCCGAAATTGTAATTGGTTTTTAAATGTACTGAAAATTTAAATTTTTGTGCGTTCCTAATTAGTGTTAGCAATTAGAATCTACCGCGGATAATTGATCAAATCGTTTCCACCGCATTCGCCAGAACTGGGATGCTTCAGCAATTTTAGAAAAGAATTCTGTTTCTTTTCTTGGTGCGAATGAAGACTAGCAGTCTATGCTTGCAGAAATGTTTTCCTAATGAGTGTTGAATAGTGTCGACAGAAATAATATTTTCTTGATTCTTCAAATTCGGAGGGGGTTCAAAAGTTGTAGTTTCGTACACGGATGTCCGACAAAAAGTTACAGATGGGAGGAAATATACAAAAAAGATATATGTACGCTCATTGTCATCAAACATTAAAGAAAGGAGGCAAATTATGTTTTTAATTGATCGAATGATACATTTTTTGATTGTTCACAAGTTTTTTACTAATGAAAATGTTTCTAAAATAAATGTTTCCGAATGAACTTAAATTATCCAGTGAAAGCTACATAGCAATGAAGAAAATTTCATGCATTGTTTATATATTAAATTTAAAAAAAGTTATCCTCGAAGAGGAAATATGAATTTCAATTTAAAAAGTGGACTTTCCAACAATAAAAATAATGTTAAACCAAGAAAGATGGATTCCAAAACACGTGGTTGAATTTCCAGAAAAAGGTTCTACTTTTTAAGCAAGCACTGGCTTTTACAACAAAATATTCAACTCCTTAATAAAATAGTTGAATTTCCACATTATGGAAAAGATTTTTCTACCGTAAAAGATAACTTTTCAACGCAAAATATCAAAATTTCAATCAAAAAGATTTTTTTTTCAGAAGAACAAGTATCCGACAAAATACATAATTTTCAACCAAGTAATTCAACTATTTGCTGAGAATATTGATTTTCAACAATTTCCATAAGAGTTAAATGTTTAATGAAGAAGATTGATTTTCTACTGATAGAAACTAATTTTCCTCAACATTTTTAACTAAAAAGAAGAATGTTCCAACAAAAAGAAGAAATTTTATCAGAAAACATAAATTTTAAACCAAAAAGTTGAATTTCCATTCGAAAAACATGTATCCTCAACAGAAAAAACTATTTTGAAGAAGATCGTCTAAATTCCGATTATAATGATAAATCTTCAACAGAAAATGAATATCGAACAATTTGATTCCACTTTTAACCGGATGTCGACTTTTCACTCTAAAATGATGATTTTTCTACTATAAAAGATGAATTTTCAATCAAGGAGATCAATTTTTTACCAAGAAGAAATTGCCAACAAAATATTCCAACCAAATAAAATAATTTTGAACAAAATACGTAAATTTTCAAACTAGTAATATGTAACAATTTTAATTGAGTCAATTAATTAATTCTGGGTTAAAAACAACAATTTTTAACCAAGAAGTTTAACTTTGAACCGAAAAGCATAAATTCCCAAGAAAAAATATAAAAGATAAAGTTTTAACAAAATATTTGAAATGTAGATCAAAAATTTGGATTTCTGATTTGAAAAAATGTATTTTGAACAGAAAAAAAAAAACAATTTCAACGAAATTTTCTGATTCCCAACTTGGATGATAAATTTGTAAAAAAAAAGAATAATCAACCAATTAGTGTCACTTGCAACCCGATAGTTGAATTTCTAGCCTAACCAATTAATTTTTAATATAATGCTTCAATTTTCAAGCAAATACTATTTTAACTAAAAAGAAATGAGTGGTTTTGGCCTAATGGTATAATAATAATGCTACTTTAAATAAGAGATTATTTTTCAAATGTTTGATGAAAAATTTACTTTATAGCTTTTATTTTCATCTTTTCTGTTTTGAGACTCAACTGTGTTGTTAAACATTCATCTATTTTGTTCAAAATTCAACTATTCGGTTCAAAATTCAATTATTTTTATGAGAATCTGTCTCTGTTATGTTTAACATAATTTTTTCCTTTTAACTATTTGGTTGCCAATCACCTTCTCGGTCAAAAGTTATCTTTTTTTGTACCATTAAGCCATAATCCCTTACGGGGTAAGCGTAATTCCTAAAGAATTATAGTTAATTATCTTTTCAGTTTAAAATAATCTTTTCTGTTAAATATTGATATTATGGTCCTAGAAGTCCATTATTGATGGTAGAAAAGTCATCTTTATATTAAAATAACGTTTTTGTTAAAAATTCAACCATTTGGTTGAAAATGCAACGTGTTTTCTCCGAAATTCTATCTGTCTTGGTTGGAAATTTCTATGTGTTTAAAACTGATCTCTTCTGATTTTGAAGTTAACGGAAAGCAGTCCTAAATTCATGATTTTATATCATTCATTCGGATTCCATGACTATTAACAATTTTTTTCCCAGCTTTAATATAAAAAAAAAACGAGATTAACAGATTTAACTGCATTTTTCTGCATTTTCATGTGTAACTTTTGTGAGAAGTCTGACTAGCAAACTACAACTTTCGAACCCTTTTCGGATCAAATTAATTTTTGCTCTACCCTAGTTGTATAATAGAACAGTCTTCTCTTGTAGCGCCGTGTTTTCCGTTTGAGCGTTTTGACGGCATGTATGTATTTCCGAAAAAAATTCCTGCGAAGGTTAACATGGGAACATTGCGCAAAATGCATATCCTCTGTTCATTCTACATAGCTGACGAATTTCAACCAATTGTATCCGTAAAGTATCTATAAGTTTAAGTGTAAAGCGCTCGTGACGAGCCGTTTCGAGACTCGTGTTCGCTTTAATCAAAAAGAAAAAAAAACAGGAAAGAAAAAAACCCATAGACACAAAAAAAGCTGTTTGTGAATCGTATAAACGGTTTCGGTTTGCTGCCGGAAAATCTGCCGGTCAGTTACACGCGTATACTGGATCATCGTGTTAATAAAACGGCAAAGAAATACTTGCTGTCACTTTTCAATGTTCGGGTTCCTTGCAAGTTAGTCGAGGTAGATTTGACTTCCTCAAATTTCGCTAAAATACTTAAAGTAGAATTGAAATTCGAAGAAATAAAATAAAATACTCTTTGAACTTTATGGTGGAAAACCTTATTTTTGTTCTTGCGATAAATTATTAAAGTTACGGAATATTTGCTGAAGAAAAAAAGAGGATTTGTGTTTTGTCTTTGATTTTGTTCAAAATAAGCGAAGTTTCTGGGGAATTTTTATCAACTTCGAATGCCTTTTTGTAGATGATAATCCTCGAATTTGTTTAATTTCTGTAAACCTGTGATGTCAAAGCGATGTAATGTGCACTTACAAGCGACTTAATGACGGTACGGACAAGACGTTAATCGCCTGTATAGAATTTTTGTCCGCTGTCTGCTTGAATATTTTTAAATGTCGCGCTCTAGTAATTCTAAGGCTGGTCAGCAAACCGGACGGCAAAACAACTGCGACCATACAAATACAATAAAAAAAGGAGAAGAAGAAGCAGAATTATTTCTACACGAAATCTAAGAGGATGGTGAATAAATTATATACATATACAAATATATATAAATATATATATTTAGATAACTAGAATGGAAATATATGAATATATACAAAATTAATCGAGAAATAATGCAGTTTATTATTCCGTGGCCCTGTTGGGGCCAAATGAAAAACCCTTTCCCAAGAATAGCAGTTAATACTAGAATATACTCTTTTAGTTTTCAAATGTCAAACTAATCCTGAAAGTCCACAAAGAAATATGAATTTTCAACCAAATCGTCGAATTTCAAACAAGAAGGATAAACGAAATTTCTTTCAAACCAAGAAGTTGAACTTTCAAGCCAAGAATCCCAACGAAGATATTCAACTCCCAACCAAGAAGCTGAAAAGATTGTTTTTCAATAAAGATAGGATTTGTTTAATAACTTAACCAAGGAAAGATAAATTAAGATTAGAAGTGGACTGAAAATATTCCCAATTCTGAATGAGAAACAGTTTAATTCAACGAAAAAACTAATTTTCAACAAAATGAATGAATCGTCAACCAAAACAGATTCATTTTTAAGCAAAAAGCAAGAAAAAAGTTGAATTCTCCAGGAAACAGTTCAACCTGTTACCAAAGTAGTAGAATTTCCAATCCTAAATGACGAATTCTTAACGACACAGTTGATTATGAAACCAAAAATAGAATTTTTACCAAATAGTTGAGTCTTGAAATAACAATGAACCTTCATATCGTTTATCGTTACCAAAAAAGATGTATCTAAAAGCAATGAAATTAACTCTCAAGCAAATAAATATTCATTCATTTTCATTAAAGACTCCCAATTTCAGTTGAAACTCCGTCTTTTCGTTTGAAAATTGATCCATATTGTTTGAAATTCATATTTTTCTTCATATTTTCAAACTTAAAATGTGACTATTCTACTTTAAGTAGAATATTGATATTTTTATTAGAAAATTGATTTTTTTTTTCATTTACAAATTTATCTTTTCTGGTAAGTATTTCATTCTCTTGATTGAAATATCATCTTTTATGACAAAAATGGAACTGTTCTGTTCGAAGATTCACTCATTTTTTCCTAATAATTCCTTTGCATTCCAATTGAACCATCTTCTGTTCCAAATTAATCTTCTTTCTGGTTGAAGATTCATGTATTTCTGTTAATAATTACACTATTCCGTTTAAATCTTTTTTTGTTGGGAATTTATATTTTTGCGTTTGAAATTCAACTGTGTAGTAGGAAAATTCGTATTTTTGATACAAAATTACGCTTCTCCGTCGGATTCATTTTTTCCGTAGAATCCGAATCCAAGCTCAGAATATGTCCATCACGTCAGGATTTTGAGATATTTGAGGTTATATACTCGGAAAATAGGATTTTTCGCTACATTCGAGGTTATGTAATGGGCGGGCGAAATTTTGCTAGTCTTGTTTCAAATCAACCTCATTCCTTCTCCTTCAAAATTCATCTGAACAAACGTAAGAGCATTCACTTAGACTTTTTGGAGCATACCATTTTGAATCAGCCATCTTGTTGATGAGAATGTCAATCTTACGACATCATATTCATAACCAGCGACCTCAAAACCCTCGAATGGAATCTTTTACAGATCGCAATCCTTCGATTTTGTGAATTTCAAACCGCCGTCTTAAATTCTCCATCTTGGTAATAAAGATGTCGACTTTCTAACTGTAAATTTTTATTTAGAGACCATCAAGGCCTCTAGGTACAAATTTCTAAGAGGAATTTCAGAGTGCAGAATGGTATGCTCCAAAGAGTCGATGTGAATGCTCATACGGCTGTCCAGATGAATGCAGAACATGGACGTAAGATTTAACGGGACGGAGCACAAAGTCCCATCTTAGGCGAGCGGGTTGACTTGATAGATCGGGAGAAGTGAGGTATCCTCACTCTCTTGGAGGGCGTCTTGACGATTCTGGATTGGCGCTGACTCACTTGGCTCACTAGACACGCTGGGAGCCCTCCAAGAGAGTCAGGAGGGCATGCGTGGTGTGCGTCGTTCCCTTTACTTACGCATTGCCAGACCCCGCAAGTTTGTGCTCTGTCCCGTAAATTTCTTATGTCTATGATGTAGGAACTGAAAATGGGTGTATCTTTGTGGAAAAAACTCGCTGGTGACGGTTTTATAGCTTATTTTGGAGAGGAAGAGTCGTACTAAATGACGTCGTTTCGGAACAAGACTAAAAAAATTTCGCGCGCCTAGTACATAACCTCAAAAATAGCGAAAAACTCAATTTTTCGAGTATATAACCTCGAATATCTCAAAATCCTGACATGATGGACATATTCTGAACTTAGATTCGGATTCTACAGAAAAAAACACTTTTAAAAAGATCCCTCCTTTCCAACAACAAGTACAACCCCATTATTTGCAGACCTGTATAATTGAAAAGTTATGCTTGAAATTCACCTATATTTCGTTGAAAATTCAATTCCATAAGGCGAGGGCCGCAGTCACGCTGTTGACTGATGTCTGACTCACTGATGCAGTTACTGGCTGTAAGTTTCAGACGCTGTCCCCGCAATTGCGGGACAGTGACGGTGTATGTGGGTAGCTGTCTCATCATTCGTACCACACAGACGACAGAGCAGACTATTTACTAGTCCCATCTTATTCCTGTGATAGCCGTATTAACATTTCTGTTAAGACCTTGACCTCGCTTCTGCTGACCTTGCATATTTCTTCCGGTCACTTAGCATTTAGATTAAAGCCCATGAGTGTCCCCGCCCGTCTGCAGCAAGTGGCCATTCTCCACTCCATTTCATCTTCCTCGTTCAGCCAACTGCTGATTTCTTTAGTGACTAGCCTGCTGGGGTTGGTCACAACTGGATCGAGACCAGTAAAGTCTTCTCTTGTAGCTAGTTTTGTAATCATGCCCAAGACCTTCTTGCTTTTGATGCCACTATGTCCAGAGATTTAAAGCAGGAGCACTCAGGCTTACATTGCTATAATATTAAGTTCTCCATAGCACTCCCACACTAATAGTGACGTGCTAGTTGTACTGTTCAAGGTCATGATAGCAGCCACTGCTATTCCAGCAAATGCGGATGGTCCTTTTATTGCCCATCGGGATCGTGAAGCCCATTCCGCGCCTTCTTCGGAAGACACCAATTCCTGCTTTGTACTTGTTTCTGACCGCATATGTGAACCAGTTGTCTCCATCACTCGGCAGCTGTGTCTAGCCGTTAAGGCCAATTCACACTAGCCGTCCTCGGTTGCGGTTCGCCGGTCTGGTTCGATTCTTGATTGGCCCATGCAGCTCACACTGTGCCGATTCAGCTTAACAATGGTCATTCTCACGCATGCGCGGTCTATAGATCAAAGTGACGTGCAACAGGCCTCGTGGCTTCAGCGAGGGCTCTCATTGGCTACGGTTGCGAACGGCACGGTTGAAATTAGAACGGAACCGGGACCGAGTACGCGCTGATTGTCCGAGAGTCCAACTGGACCAGCGAACCGTAACTGAGAACAGCTAGTCTGAATTAGCCTTCAGCCCATTCCTGCCTCGTGATTGGTCTTCCCCGATACTTTTTGTCGAAGAGATAGCGACTAGGCGTTTTGTCTCTGGGCTTACTCAGGGTTGGCCTACTCGCGGTGTCGGTGGGAATCCTCAAATCGTCTAGATTCTTCGGGCTGCCTTCACAGCTACTGCCTTGATTTTGAGATGAAGGGACTCTTAACCTGTAAGAGTCCCCAGTGCTTTGTGGGTGTTGATTTTGAAGTTCTAGTAACGCCTCTTAGAACTAGTCTCCAGAATTTTTTTAGTCGAGACCTCACAGTGGATAGCCCGACCCTGATCCACGCTACCACCGCCGCATAGGTTACTCTGGGACGCAGAATCGCTGTGTAGATCCACATCACTGTCTTCGGTTTGGAGCCCTAGCTTTTCCTAATAACTCTTCTATAGAGCCGTAGAGTCGCTGTAAGCTTCTTGCACTTGCATTCTAAGTGCAAGAA
Source organism: Neuroterus valhalla (assembly GCA_011762715.2). Taxonomy (NCBI): domain Eukaryota; kingdom Metazoa; phylum Arthropoda; class Insecta; order Hymenoptera; family Cynipidae; genus Neuroterus; species Neuroterus valhalla. The sequence continues at coordinate 5,072 of WSXT02004773.1, read as the reverse complement.
GCGCGTCTGGATTTTTTTTTGGCCGCGCACTATGACCAGTATGTAGTCTGCATAGCCTTTGATGACAAAACACCTTCTTGTAGGCAAACTGAGTCAATAGTTCCACGCAAGGTGGAATTACCCTTAGTCGTTGTTAGAACCCTATTCCCGAGTTGTGTCAGGTCCAATGTACGAACGCAGTTGGGACACAATGAGCGGTCATGACCGCTCTGATCACCTCCCTAGAAGTGCAGTAAAAGGCACCGTCTATGTCTGTAAAGGTCCGATCGCGAAACCTTTGTGATTGAGTTGACCTTCGATCAGGTCAACTGCTCCACGTAGAGCCGTCTTGGACGGGTGACCAGTCCAATATGCATGCTGCTTCATGTTGAGTGACTTTCTTGAGAGGACCTTGTCGCGGATATATCTATCTACAATTCCTCCGACATTTTTCAGTAGAAATGACGTAAGTCTGATTGGCCAAAAATACTTAGGTGAGGTATAACCGATCCTGCCCACTTCTGGAATGAAGACTACTCGCGTACCTCTCCATGCCGTCGGCACAAAGTCCAGTGTTAGACTAGCCCCAGCAAGTTTCACGAGTGGCTCTATGATGATCTCAGTAGCCTTCTGTAAGAGGGCCGGATATATGCCATCTAGACTAGGAGTCTCATGAGGGTTGGAAAACTGCAAAGCCCACCTGACCCTCAACGGGGTTACCATCTCGTTGGCTTGAAGACTTATTGACCCGAGTTTAGCCGAGTTTAGTTTAGTGCCTAGTTTAGTGCCGAGTTTAGTGCCGAGAATATCGTCTGGATTTCAAGAAAGCAGCTTGTCCAGTCTAGCCGCCTCTGCTCCTCTCTCGATGCCAGTACAAAAATTGGCTCAGCTATCTTGCAAGGCCATATGTATTGCACCCCTATATTCATTCCGCATTGTCGTATATGAGGTCCATAGTTTAGCTCTTTTGCCAATGCTGGTTCTTCTGAACTTCCCTCTGGTTTCTTTGGTAATTTCTTCGAGCTTTCCGTTACACCTGTGTGTTTTTCATTCTTTTGGATTTTTTTGGTCTATAATTCCTTCCGTAACTGGACCTAATGAAATCCGTGAAAATATTGGCTGCTATCTTCAGAATGTCCAGGTCTGTGATTAATCAGGGCACCTCTCTGAGTGCATTCTTTAGTTCAGTGCAAAACTGGTCTCAACCCATTACTCTTGGGTTCCTGGCTAATTTAGGACCTGTGGGTACGGTAGATTCTATCTCGAACTCATGAGGGGTTTTCTGTCCTTGTGAAATTTCAGTTTGTAAATTAAAAAGAATTAGAGGCCAAATTCATCTCCAGTACTTGTAAATATAAAAAAAAAGTCATTCAACTCGAGCGGGAAAAGTAGTTAAGAACTAGGCGCATTGTGTGCCGGAACAATCACAAAAGAAGAAAGAAATAAACGTCTTTAAAGTATCCACAATAGTATCAAGAGAAGCGAGAAAATCCAAGTTTAGAATTTAGTCGCGAAATCCAAAAAATAAGGGGAACATTTTGATTCGAGAGGAAAGAAAGAAAACAGACGGTCGATCGAAAGGATCCCGGGAAACACTCGCGCACTAAGGAACGGGCCGGGCTTCCTTGTCGAAACACGTGATGAATTAATTCAACAGTAACTCGACATAAAAGCGCCCGTTTAACCATTAGGTTTTGCCGAAAAATAAGAGAAGATAACTTTAGGCTCTTGGCCATCGAAAATAAGAAATACCAGATCCGCGAGATCCAATAAAGTTCGTAATTGCGAGTACAGAACAGAAGTGACAGGTAGGGTTACGGTAGGCACCGTGTTGAGGCTAGTTTACATGTTCCGCCGCTATTGCTGAGAACATGGTACATTTCCTGAAGTGATGAAAGACAGGACCTTGACACAAAATATTAGATTGGAGTGCCATTTCCTTTCCTTTCACTACTCTGCTCCCCTGATGGATAGCCTTCTAGAGTGTCTTTTCGGAGATGATCGAGCTCGAAGCTTTTGATCTGTCAATTTGGATATCAGTTGTTTCCGAGAGAAGAGTTTGTGTGAAGAGCTATTTGAATAGGAAATTGGAAATACGAAATGGACTTGACAAAGTAGGTGAGCTTCCGAAAGATATTAAGGTCACTAGTTTGGCTGGATCCATAAGGAAACCCAAACAAGTGGAAATTCCAGGGAAACTCTCGCCTCCACCGAAAGGAAGAGAGGAAGAGGATCCACTGAAAGTACCCGTGGACAAGCTAAGGGAGGTTGCAGGTATATCAGCATACTTGGTTGCAGGTACATCAACCTGCAGCCACAAGATCCTTGAGGTTGCAGCAGCCTCTAGAAAGAGCAGCGAAGAGGAAGGAGCTCCAAAAAAGAGCTCATCCCGAGGCAGTACTTATTGGGCCTGCTGAGGATTTCAACTACGCTTAAATTCTCTAAAGGATAAGAAGCACGGTGAAACCGGACGCCCTTGGCGTCGACATCAGGGGTCTGCGGCAAACTCAAGACATAGGTATCTTGATCGAGGTGTATATAGATACCAAAGGAAGGTAGCAACTTTCTCTGGCCTTCGAAGAGGCAATGGTCAGTCAAGAGGAAGTCCGTGAGATGGTTCCCCGGGTTGAAGTCGAGATTCTCGACCTCAAGCTCTCGACAGAGGTAAGTGGAGTCGTTTGTGCTTTGAAGACCCGTTTCAGAGATTCGCATGCAGACGACTTCAAGGACAGTCTTATAAAAAAGCTTTTGGAGGTAACCTAAAAGGGTGGGGGGGGGGGGGGCTTTTGGGGGG
>WSXT02004751.1:0-14947 GCA_011762715.2 Neuroterus valhalla | reverse complement strand
GCTGACGCTGGTCCGAAAAAACCTCGTAGTACACACCTTAAACTAGCTTGCGTTTCTAGTCGCATGGTCCTAAGTTTTTTTGTTCCGTAACGGCGCCTATTTGAATAAAACCTCCGTGTATTCTGTACCCAGTGTGTATCATGAGGGCTAATCGATTAAAAATCTTCTTCCTGGGATAAACAGAAGAGCTCATGAGTACAATTTCTCTTTTCCGGTCAGAAAACTTTGAACGAAAAGCTCCCTTATGACTTGACACAAAAACAGTCTGAAAATAAAAGTAAAATATTTTCCGAAGGTACAAAAAGATAGGAAAGATATGTTTATTGTAGACTCGACAAGAAAGGATGCACGTAGGTCTGCTATTGGTTTCCTCCCCTCGGCTGCACCAGGGATTCAAAGTTCCCTTCACCTGCTCTTTTCTAGTTTCCATTGTTGTTCATTTTCGGTTTCCTTCCAGTTTCTTTTCTCTCGATCTCACGTTTTTTGATACGTAATCATACTTTTCCAATCAAACGTGAGCCACAAAGTAAATAGATTTTCCGATATTTAAACTCTCTATTAGATACCTCTAGTTTACTGAGCAAACTTGATTCTAATAATCAAGTAACACATTTATAACAAAAAGAATTATTATTTCGCATTATTTTTCTAGACAGAAGAATTATTATTGGAATGATTCATGTAGTGCTCGATCGTCTGTACTTGAAGATATACTTTGGGATGAACAGATTGGAAGCAATGTTATTTTTGGAAAATGTTGAATTTCACTTTGAAAACTTCATGATTTTGAATCCCACAGAACTGAAAAGAAAAAATATTCGGAAAACGTTCAAACTCAAAAGATTCCCAACTTCAACCCATATGGTGAAATATTCTTTGAAATTCAATGAATTGATTCCTAATAATAAAGCGAAATGGAAGCTTTTTTGACGAACTCGTTTGAATCGTAACATGATTTGGAATCAAAAATCTTTAGGTTCCATAATTTCAAATTTGACTCGATCGCTTACAGGCATATAAATCCTTAAAAATTGTATACTTCGGAATTTCATACCTGAAACTTTTAATAATAGAAAAATAGTGAAAAAAAGTTAAATAACCCTAATAATAAATGTGCTTGTGATGAGTAACTCAAGATATGGGTATAAGAAGATTAACAATCTCATAATCAAACTTTGAAATTAAATAATAATTTTCAATTCGAAATGAGACTTAGCTTGATAGTGCATTAGGAACGTACATTTTATTCACAAAATCAAGGTATTGTGAATCATTAATAGGATAGAATAACTTTTATTAACTGATGTATGATTTTGTTGACCAGGAGAGATATATTAATTAAAAGATGCAGAGTTTTTTGGTTTACTGGTATCATTTATTTTGAAACTTTTTAACGTTTCGCTCTTCGACGAAGAGCCTCCTCAGAACAACAACTACGAGTAGCCTAATTGCAGGAAATCGTAAAAATATATGATTAACACTGCCTCAAGAAACAATATAAATCATTTTCTTCGTGTAATATCTTACCATAATGAGCGCAAATGAGTCAAACTATGAAGAAAGAGTGTGACAGAGTAAATGAGTTTTTGGAGCGAAACATTGCTTCATGTGGTCAAATTTTTGGTTTGACACTCCAGTTATCTTTGGCATTGTAAGGATTTTTATAATAATTTCGTTGGTGGGCCATCACTTCATCCTCATGCCAAAAACTGGAGTAGTGTGATTATATACTTATGGAACATACATTTCGTATCTACACGATGGATATAGTAGATGCGTAAATTCCTTTATAACATTTTCGTTGTTGTGCGCACATTGTACATTTTACGTCATACATAAGATAGGAGATCGGACTCTCTCTTCCTAACATATAGTGACGTTGAGTTAGCTTCTTGAATATATTATTACGTATTTTTCATACGTTCTTTCATATATCTTTTGTTCTTATTATTAAAACTTGAAATTGCTTCATTGTCAAGGTCGTGGAGGGAAATAAGGTATTGTTAGTGTTATTAATTAAGTTTAAATATATATTGCTTAGACCTTCTATATCTGTTCTCTAGTTAACTGATAATCTATTTTTTGCTATGTGGTACATTTCCCTAAAAAGACTTTGTTTTTCGTTTATCTCAACACCTAGCACCTCCACATGTTCAAAATCAAAGTGATGATGTTTCGTATGAGAATGATACACTAATGCTGTGCTCGTTCATTCTGGTATCAATATTTCTTTCCGATTGTCCAATAAACATACATTTACAACCCTTGCAATCGATGCTATATATCGCGTGTGTTTTAAGATTTTACTCAATGGATCTTTACCATTTGAGAAACATTTAAAACCATCATGGTCTGACACAAGAAGGCCTTTTCACCCTAATTTTTCAAACAACTTTCGCAGATTATTACTGTACATTGCCGTGTATGGTAAAACCAGAAACGTGTCCCTGCTTTTGCTATTACTGTTATTACCCGCGTCAGCGTTACTATTGTCAATATTACCATTGTTTATATGATTCCCGTTTTCTATACTGTCAGGTCTTTTTCTCATGAATTTTTCAATGAAATTTCTAGGGTAACTGTTCTCAATTAGGGTTTTCCTGACTAAATCCAAATTTTTCTCTGTAAGTTCAGAATTGGAAAGTTTAAATGCTCTGTCCACCAGATAGTTAACCACACTAATTTTTTTTCAGTGGTGTGAATGTGTAAAAATTAGGGTATCTACCGGAACATGTGGGTTTCCTAGTCGGGCACCAATCTGTCATTCTGTCTTTCTACTAAAGAGTCTAGAAAACTAATGCTCCCTTCAATTTCTCTTTCTATTGTGAAACTAAGCATTGTGTTGAATTTGTTGTATCTTTCCAACAAATCATTGATGTTATCCTCATGTACACAAGTCAAGATGTCATCAACATAACGAAAGAAAAACTTGACTTCGTATGGAATAGCGTTGAGAATCGTGCTTTCTAGGTTTTCCATGACTAGATTGGCAACCGCAGCTGATATAGGAGAGCCCATTGATACACCAAATATCTGTTTTAAAAATTTATCAATAAAAACACAGTATGCATTCTCAAGGCAAAATTCTAGTGGTATAATGAAAGACCTCTGAGGAAGACTAGTATGATCGTTAAGTTTTGTCCATTTTCTCTTTATGTTAGCAATGATTAGCTTGTGCGACACATTACTTAATGAAGATGTAACATCAAGCGATATCACTTCGAAATCCCCAGGGATGTTCTGGATTTTTTTCACTTTCTTTACAAAATTGAAGCTGTCCTTCACGTAGGTGCTAGTTTTACCTAAAGGTTTTTGCCAATTTTGCCAAGAAATTCAGATAGATTATACAACGATGAGCCCAGAAAAGATGTGACGGGTCTCATTGGTATGTCTTGTTTATGTATTTTTGGTGATCCATAAAATCTAGGCGAAACGCCGTCGTAGCTTTTAAGATATTTACTGGAATCCTGATCAATGATGTTTGTTTTTATCATATCACCAATGAGAAGGTTCAACTTTCTTTTGATTTTGTTAGTTAGGTCTGAAGTCAATTCTGTATAAGTGCTTCTGTCTTTGGGTAAAATTTCACATTCAATGATATAATCATCTCTATCCATGATTACGGTTAAATTGCCTTTATCTGCTCTTGTTGCTAGAATTTCGCCATTATCTTTCAAGAACGTTTTTGTTTTTAAAGCTAGATCCACATATTCAAAATCTTAACCCTTCGGAAAGTTACTCAGCATGTATCTAGTTAGAATAATATTGGCTTCTGACCTTGTATCATTCACATATTTCGCATCCATCATTTACATTTCTCCTCTATATTTGCAAGAAATCTTTCGATTATGTTGCTTTTGTTAACAGGTATTGTGCTGAATTTATGACCAAGACTCAGATAGTAAGCCACGTCGTCTAGGATCGTCTCTTTTGATAAATTAACCAACCTTTTTGGATGGTATGACCTATTTTGATGTTAATAATATTTCTGTGAAGTCCATTCGTATTTCTTTATGGATTTTTCAAAAAGTTTTTTTCCGTATCTATTCAGATAAACCATTTGTGTGTTTCTAAATTCCTCAGAATGTGCTAGGAAATGCGACTAGTTTCATCAAAATTCGTTGAGTGTAGATCAAACGTTTTATTTCAAAATGATATAGGTCGTAATTTGAACATATTTTTGAACAGTTTGAACACCAATTTTCATCATTTATATATATAAATCTAGTTTCGCAATGTTTGTCGCCATTTAACTCTGAAACTACTTCAGCGATCTTGATAAAATTTCGTATACTGTGTGTAATTTCGTCATATCTAATGAATGGGATAGTTCTCATCTTAAATAACGACCTCAATATTTTCTGATTGCAATGTTCAATGTTTAGCAGAGGACAAAGAACTATAATTATTTTTAAGTTCAACAAGTTTCCAACAGATTACGGTGTGAGTTAGTTTATTGACCGAAACTCAATTTTTAATGGTACCTAGGTTGAATGGTTACCTGACAGATGGCGTCGTGTTTCAATTTCTCAATGCTCCAATCTATTTCAAGACACATGTGTTTTGTACATTCACATACGTGTATCATTAGTCTGGAAAACCCTTCAAACATTTTTATTTATCTGTAAATATAATAAAATAAATTAGTTTAAATAACGAAGTGTATGTAATTTGTAATTGGAAAAATGTAAAGGGCAAAAGAAAATTACTGCACTGACTTTGAGACGCGGAGAAGTTACTTTGTGAATCTTTCGAGCTTCAAAGAAGCAGACACTCGGCCATGATAGGTCTTCCCACAAGAGATTACGACACAGTTACATAGTAAGAGCATACGGCTTCTTGCGCGAATACTCAGGCTTGATTTTTCCTTCCTACTTTTGCTCATGAATAAATCCCCTAGAATTACAATAAGCATACTCTCCTTCGCGCCTCAATAATATATCATATTCTTATCCTTATTACTTTTTTCCAAACTTTCAATTTATACAAACCATATGAGTTTGAAAGCTCTCGTACTAAGTTTGACCTCTACACATAAAAAATATTTTTGTGTTTCCATTTGAAGGCAGCCATCAATATAGTTCCGAAAGACAACCATTTTGAATTTTTAACTTGTTCTCATTTTTCCACCAAATCCAGAATAGGAGGATAAGCGGAAGGGTTCAAAAGCCATGGAGTTTAAGTCCTGAATATGATTTCCTTGAAGGAATCCCTGCGTACACGAAGTAAAATTGATGTTTGCCTGAAGAGAGCATGATTAATGGACGAGGTTTGATACCTAAGTCAACTGCAAACTTATCAACCTACTTCCTTCCTTTCACGTGACTTACACATCACAATTTACAAAGCAACCATCTGTGTCTACTTTATTCGACAATCACAAAAGGATTAACGAATTAAAGGCAAACCTTATACCCTGACACCTTCATGATTCTTGAATAATGAAGCACTATGTAGATTCATGAGCACTATTGGCAAAGAAAATATCCACCGCGGGCGAAGAGGCGCTGCTGTTTCAAAACAAAAATGGCTGCCTTTGATATTCGGCATGCACATGATTAGCTTCAGTATTAACACGTTTATTCAAGTAAAGTATAATTTAAATATGATGAAAATATTTCTACTCTAAAAATATTGTGTGAGTATGATGTTGCAACACCGTCTTCCAGAAACATGATCGAAGGTTGAAGAGCGAAAGTTCGCGATAATAATATCAAATCAGAAAATACATAATCATCAACGCTGAAATGCAGAAAGCAAACTAGTATTTGTTGATTAGTATTTTGAATCTTGGGTAGTTTCAACCATTCGGAACGTTAATCAACAATATGGTTTCTCCAACAAAATTTTTCACTGTAACAGTACCACTGCCAAATTTTGGTACTTTATGGATTGCCTATGCAAGTATCGTTTTCCTTTCTATGGTTCCGGGAGAATTCTATTTTTAAGATTTTATATTAACTTCATAAACTCCTTATGTATTTGTAGCTGATTATTTTGACACAAAATAATTATTATCACGTTTTTTGAGTGTAACACGCATGTGAACAATGTTACGTGTATCCCATAGGAAGCCATGTTGGTTAGTTTGCTAGATGACCATCAGGTCTCGGATCGCAACTTCGAATTCCCAATGGAAGAAGAATCTGACCAGAGAATTTGAAACATAATTTTAAAATGTCTTACAGTCATTAAATAAAAATAAAAAACAAAACTGAATTAGAGTTCGTTTATTCTTAGGTTTCGGCAACACTGCATGTCTTTTTAAAAGAATCTAGTAAAATAGAAATGGAAAATTACAGAATTAACAACAGTTTTTACTATGTGTATAAAGGATGTGTAAAGTAAAATTAATTATATGAATACCTGGATTGAAATAATTATGAAATTGAGAATAGTTCAATTTTGGAGTCGATTCACGTCAAAGGAGAATGAGTCGGACTATTTTATAAAATTCGAAAGTATTGCTCTAAATTGAGAGGCGTGTCGGAAAAACGAAGACATTCACAGAAAAAGCCTCTTAAAATTGAAGAGGCTTTGTTTATTTTAGACTACATACCTAATTCAAACGAAAGCAGAATATAAAAAAATTGAAGCGTTAATACGTGTTCCATGAGTATTGTTTTCTCTAGCCAAAATTTTAATGTTATCAAGATCAAAGTCAAAGTGATGATTTAACTTCCAACAATTTTGTTACAAACCCGTGTTCAAATCTCCAACTCTGCAATCCCTAGATCTATCTGGGGATTCATCCTAGATCAATCTAGATCTTGTTTTGGATTCTGTTGAGGAAAAATGAATTTTAAGTCATAATTTAACCAAAATTACCAAATTTAAGGTCTAAATAGCTACAAGAACCGTTTTGAATAACACTGTCTTTTTATTTAATGAAAAATATTACAAAAAATTAAGTGGTTGGAAGACATAGAAAGGAAAGCTTTAGAAAAGTGGAATTTCATGCCTATTTTATACGAACGGTATGTGCATGATATCATTGTTATTGTTTCTACTATAGGCATCGATGCTTTCATAAATACTTTCAACGATATAGGAAATTGCATTCAGTTTACATCTGAACTTGAACATAACATTTCAATAAATAACCTTGATTTACAGATCATAAAAAGACCTGAAGGAAATTCGATTACAAATTGGTATAATAGTATATTACATGGCAAGTGGCGAATTGCTGAGATTAATAACGAGTGCGAAGTTGCTGGCCCGAGCGGAATGAGGGCAGCACCACACGAGCCAGTGATCTCCGCCATTCGACACTCGCCATGTACGATATTATTCACAAAAAGTGCATCGAAAACTCGGCTTTCGACGATGAAAGAATTAGGAAGAGCATTTTTGTTTGGTATAAGCTATGAGGAACATTTTTATTGTTGCTTTAGTATGAACTTCGACACTACGAACATATTTCTTTGTAAAAATTTTCGTCAGCAACTTTCAACGATGACAGAATTGCAACAGTTTTATTACCATCGATAACAAACTTCGATTGTTTGAAGTTGCGATAGCACCCACTGCTCATGTTGGACCAAGAGCTCAAACATTTGATTGTACTTCTTATTCAGTGCGCCTGTTGCCAAGAGTTTTGGCTGGAAATATTGAAGATTGAATACTTTGTTAGAATTTTCGACATCGTTTACGCTGTAAAATTTTTCAACAACTAATTTATTCTTCTGTCAATAACACATAATACAACGTTGGGTTAGTATCCGATGCATTTCCGAATTACTGACAAAAGTTCTTATTGACGAATTAAATAATAATACGATTCAACGTTACATTTTGAAAATTCATTTTTCCAAATGAATAATATTCAGAATGGGTATTGGAATCATAACTGACAAGCAAACATTCACAATTGATACATATATCCAATTTTCAATCTATAAATCATGAAGTATGTCTGTTCACATCATTTACACCAAAGCGCAATCTCATTAACAAAGAGATTAATTGTCTGTCATAGATCAACTTACTATTTACACATCTTCAGATAGAATAATCATGGATAATGAATCAACAAATTCATCGTTAATAAATTAAACTATTTTCACGTAATATCATCATTAGTTACATATCGCTATCATATCATCATCGAATTAAAACACGGTTTTCAGATGATATCATTAATCATAGACTATCATCGTTGTCATTGTAATAATTGTTTCGTTGATTCAACTAAGCTTTTGAAATGTGGCAGAAACTAACATCGCGTGGTTCAAAATCCCAAATTTCTGGTCAAAACCCCTGAACATGTAATATTAATGTTGAATTGTGAATACCCGAAGGTTTTTGAGGTCGCTGAATTCAAAAATGATACTTGTTTTTCAAAATTTAAAATGGCGGACACAAAATGGTGCCCAAATCGCTTAGAAAAATAGAGTAAAGAATGTGAAGCAACTTTGATTTACATTTTTTGAGTTGCTGTATCCAAGAGTGATATTTCTTTTTCAAAATTCGAAATTCATACCATTTTCCTAGGCAAGTCGGCCACCATTTCGTGTCCGGCATTCTGCATTTTGAAAAAAATATTTTGTTTTTCAATTCAGCGACCCTTAAAACATAAATAAAACTCTCGGGTATGTACATTTTAACATACATTTCACTTGACTAAAAAAAAACAAAAGCGGTTCCTCCCGCTTGAAATTACTTGTGCATATTTTCATCAATGTCTGCTAGCTGGAAATATACGATCAAGCGATAAAGAGTTTAAAATTATGTCTTTCAACAATCTTTTTTGGGGGGGCTTACATTTGTTGTATTCAAGTACAAAAAATATCGGAAAAAGATTCCTTCACTGAAAGTGTAAATCGCTCGAATTTTATATGAATTACACCACTTCTATAACAAACGATGTATTACCGTTGAAGGGCCTAAAATTTTGCGTCTAGGAACAGTACAGTCAATCTGTCAAATTTTGTGGAAAAAAATACCATCAAACATTTTTCTGGGGAAATCGCTATAAAAGCATTTAACAAGCTCAACCTGAAAAATTCGGGATCGTTCAGGTATGAGTTTTTGGGAAAACTCAAAAAGTTTTTGGATTTTATATATTTCTGAAATGTTAGGTTTTTGGGAACATTTTTAAGCACAAAAAATATTGAAGGCAATGTTTCCTACAACTTTCTTGATTAGGTCGACATGCTGCGATGAAAATTGCAATTAATAGATAGCGCTTAAGTACCAAAAAAAGCGTTTTCTCGTTTTTTGGCACGGAAAAAAAATTTTTCATCGAAAAATTGTGAAGATAAAAGTTGTTTGTCTCATAGAAACATACAAAATTCATACAGAAACTTTTTTTGACCGACTTATTGTTCACGAGTTATAGCGTGACAAACCTGTCACCTCTTCTAGCGATTACCGCAGAAAGAAAGAAAGTTTTATGGTATTTTTTTCCAAAAACGGCCTTCTTTATGACAGATAGACTGTACTAGAAGCGCCGCTTTAGAGAGAGCCAAAGAACATTATATGAGGATTCATATCCTCTTTACCTCTTTTTCGAAGTCTAAAACGTAATGATGAGTGAATGAAAACTCTAGAAACCCATTTAAAAATTTTTTTTTCGTTTCGACTTTTGACCGTTTTTTGGACAATTTGAACCACTATGCATCGTGAAATTGAGCTACTTGATTTTTTTTCACGAGATAGAATCATTTTGATAATAATATTACAGTACTTACCTTGTTTTTCATCTTATTTATAGAGAACATTTCGAATTGAACCGCTCTTTTAATTGAAAGTAAAATTCAATAGTGAGTTTAAGAGGAAAATGACAATTTCATTTCTTCTAGGAAAATCGATGTCTATGAAGTAAGACCAAAAGCAGGCCTGGCAGATCATGATCCGAGTGAGTGGTTGTTCCGGGGGTGGGGGGGAAGTATATAGGTAGAAGAACAAACGTGAATAAAGAAATTTCACAGTAGTAAGGAGTAATTCAAAAATAAAAATCTGCAATATCCATGTGAGTGAAGTTTCAAAGTACAGAAGACTTCCGTTTAGCTGAACTCTCGTTTAGCTGAAATTCCATTTACCTGAACGCTTCTACGCTCGTTTTGCTGAACTCGAGCAGCCCCCTTTACCCTCGCTACTCTCGAGTAGAAACGACAACTGACGGTCGCAACCAATTAGAAGTCACCTCTAGAAACACCCATGCGGAGGGAGACAGTGGTGGGAATTTCTCCCGAGTTCAGCTAAATAAATGTTTACGTCGCGTAGCGGTTCAGTTAAACGGAAGTCTTTTGTAATAAAGTTTTCGGAAAAAGCCATCATATTCCAAGTAGGTGTTTTGCCCACACGGGTCTTCCTATGTGGGCAACCATATTATCTGCAGGGCCTGACCAAAAGGACCTCAAGAATACATCTTTCAGACCAAAGAGTTTGTAATTTGTCTCATCATATCTCATATGGTTTTTATGCAAGATAAGATTTGATCAGTGGAATCGTAGGTAGTTAACAGTGAAGACATTGTTATATTTATTTCTCAAGCCCTCAGTGTATGAGTTCCGTAAGTGCGATAAATGAGAAACTGTTGTTTGGAATGTGATGCATGCACATAAAAAATTTGTAAAAAATATATTTTTCTTGAGACATATTTTTTTCTAACAATATTACACCCAAATTTTTACCAATCACAATATCCTGAACTCACATCCTAGAAACCGAAGGAATGGCTTCAACAAAAATTTGCCATTGTTGTTATCTATGTATGATTCTCTTGATTAAATCTCATCCTACAAAGAACCATATATGATCTGAAAAGGAAGACCAGCGGGTTTCAAGAACGATATCGATACTATCAAATTAAATAATGGAGAAAAGTTGTCTCTCTTGCAAAATTTGTCGTTTAAATTTTGAGAACCAATTTCATGTGAAGGCATCATTAACCGAGAGCATCTCCTTGAAAACGTATGAAGACACTGGTATTCGGAAGACGTGCGATATCATTCTTCCACGAAATATCGCTTATTTCCGTGGGGGATCTGAATCGCTGCACTTTTTATATATTTTTGCAATTTATTTTTCGCGATTCTCTGGAGTCCGACCCCAATTATTTTCTTTTCATAGAAACATAATTTCTATAAATTTGGAAAAACTGGATATCCATGTGATAAGTGTCAAACTGCATCAAACAAAAATGCTATTCTCTATTTCATCGATGTTTTTCCCAATGGAAGAAGTGATCTGGTACCAAAAGAAAGCTGGTTATCTGCAAAATGTCATTCTCAAAGGTCGTTTCAGTCCTTCTTCATGGATGGTGAAGGAAGGTTCAATAATAATGGGAGAAACAGTTTTTCATAATACGGTCCAGCAACTGAGTTCATTAATGAAGTATCTACACGTATTTGAGAAACCCGAATTGATTTTTTCTCTAATTAAAAAAATTCAAATACTTACTCTTGCGCTTTGATAAATTGTCTCTATAATAAGATTAAAAGACACATATGCTGTAGAATTTGAAAAGCGTAACAACAGTGCGGTTGCATTCCAGCGCAAACAGAAAAGTGAGAACGGTGGGTATAGAAAGAGAGCTCAGCCGGATATCACGCGAGATAAAAATCAAATTAACCTCATATGCCGCACCAGGTGACCCAAAAAAGGAGACTGCGTGGTACGGAGGAAATTCCTCCTGTCGGCTTTACATTACCCACCCAGATTGCAATTTCGAGACTCCAGCCTTTCCGTCCTGATGCCCTGCACCCTGCCAGTTTCCCTCTTTCTCGTTAGCATTTGCCCGAGAGCAAACTCTGGTAATAAAACCTTCGTACCTCCTTGCACAGTACGAGAATTTAATGCCAGTTCGCATAATGTTGATAGCAAACCTCTACACGTGTTAAGATTTAATAGGACGATATGCAAATACTTGTAGAGCTAGAGAATCATGCAAAGGAATATTTGTTTGTCCGGTGGAACACAGAGGTCTGCATGCTATCGTACTAGATGGCTATTTTTATGAAAGTTTCTAAGCTATAGAAGACTTTCGTTTAGCTGAACTGTCGTTTGGCTGAACTTTCATTTACCTGAACGCTTCCACGCTCGTTTAGCTGAACTCGAACGGTTCCCGCTACCCCCACTACTCTCGAGTAGACACGGCATCTAGCGGTAGCAACCAATTAGAAGTCACCTCTAGAAACACCCATGCGGAGGGGGACATTGGTGAGAATTTCTCCCAAGTTCAGCTAAACCTATATTCACGTCACGTAGCGGTTCAGCTAAACGGAAGTCTTCTGTATCTTGTCTTTTCTTTCATACAAATCATGATAATTATCCAGTTTTCACGGTGGCTTGACGCTTGTCGATCTACTCCAACATAACACCTTTCCTTTGAAGTAAAATTTCTACCAAATTTTCTCAAGCTTTTGCCCAGCTGGACACTTTTTGTAAGAAACAGTCACTGTAAATCACATTTCTACATGAAGAGGTCATATTGGAGTTTTCAAATCTTTCAGACTACAATATGGACATAAGAGACATTTTTGTGTGTGAACATTAGTCACTTTTGAATAACTTCTTGTTTTATTATGACGCGTTAACTTTTTAGGGCACAGTTTGAACTTGCAATTGAGGGGAAGTTCAGCATAACGCGTAACGCTGAAATACTGTCAGGGGAACTGCGGGCCTCCCAGTCTCTAACTCTCTTTCTCTCCATCCTTCGCTCCCCACTAAGAGCGCTATGTAGCAGTAAATAGCTTCTGGCACATGAGCACTACTGTCTTCAGTTTTGTTTGCGTCACACGGAATGGAAAAATGTATTATTAGTTGAAGGAATGGAAAAAATGATTAGCCATGGGAGAAAAAAAATATTGGAGAAGTGTCATCTATAAATTTTTGATCCTCCGCGATGATTGGTTTTTGAAAATTGCATTTTGCATTGAATATAAGTTTATTGAATATGAAAGAAATTAATGAAGAATTTGGGATAGTTTAAATTATTCTTTCAAATGTTTATTGTAAACAATATCCCATGCTTAACATTCTTCCATCAATAGACCCACTTTTTGTATGGAATCGTCTAGACACAATTTTGGCTAATCATTTTGAATGGTTGTTCAAATAAGAACATCTTTAATTTCCAGCATATGGAGTTATCACTTTCGCCGGGCGTCCTACGACGGCTCAAAATTCCTGAAAATTTCAGGAAATGAGAAGAATCTAAAGTGTCTTTTCTTATTTGTTTCAGGTGAGTTTTTCTCCGATATGAAATAGATATTTCCACATTTCTATGGAAAATTGTGAGTAGTACTATACATATTCTATTTCATTTATTCAATTGCATTGCAAACACCGAATTCGTAATGAGAGCCTTTGAATATTACCAATTAAAATCGTTCACGTTTTCAAGTTTCTAATTTGAAAATTACCTTTCAATGCATCTAGTTGAAAATTGTGCAAATGTAGATCTTCAAAGATATTTTAAACTTATTTTACATTAAACTCTTGTTTTGAAGCTTCCTATTATAGAGCGTTCTATTAGGAATTCTTCTTATCCAACCATTTGAAAGATAGTGCATAAAAATTCCAATCATTTAACTATGCTAGTTTCAATCCTAAACTGTTAAAATTCAAAACTCAAGCTCCAAGTGCAAATCGACATTTCGAAATTCTTTTTTGTCAACAATTGATGCAGGAATCCATCAATGCCAAAAAAATACAACCAAAGAATTTATTTATTTTGAACTACAAAATGAAAAATGTTCCAATTTTAGAGGATCCAAATATCGGTTAGAATAGCCTGCTGATCTATTTGCAGTTTGAATGTTTCCACAATTTCACTTTATCAAACAAAATTGAATTTTTTTTCCAAATAACAAATAGATGAGGGAATTCTTGGATTGGCTTCTTTGAAACATGGGGGTTTCAGTTTATAATGGTCTTAGTTAGTCAAAGAGCATTGGCTGTTACATTAATGTATACCGTTAATATTTTATAAATATCTGATGGATATAACCACGTGACTATGCAGTTTTTTAAAATAACAATCACTGTAGTTTACCTAACTGCACAGAGAAATGATCATGGCCCTGCCTAAGGGAGGTCCACAATTTTTTTCTACCTTCTAAGCAGAACGCCCGGAGATTCGGTTGAATCCACAAAATAAGAAACGTATTTTTTGAAAAAAAATTATATTTAGAGGTGGCGCAAGCTCCATGAAGTTTAACACGTTTCCTCACAAGAATAACAGACGCTACTTTTGATTTTTTGCGATTTTTTTAACGCAAATTGTTTCAAATACATAAAATACTACTTTATACTGATAATAGGATGTTTCTTCGGATGGTTTAAACAATTTATTTTAGTTTTTTGCAACTTTCACTTAGAAAAGGATTAGAAATTCAAGGTTTTCTCTGAATTTTTCAACTTATTTTCAACGTTTCATTCGAAGCGAGGTAATATTCAAGTAAAGTTTACAAAAATAATTGTTTGAACTATTGGTAAATAATTGTAACAGTATTGTCTTAGAATGATGCTACGAAGTTGAGGTTTTTTCTGAAATTATCAACTTTTTGTCAACTTTTCACTTAAAGCAAGTAATATCTAATTTAAGAAGGCAAAAATAATTGTTAAAACAAATGTTAACTGTTCATAGCTATTTTCTTCTAGATTACTACCACAAATTTGCGGTTTGTTCCTGAAATTTTCAAATTTTGATCACTTTTCAATTATATTAAAGTAATAATCCATTCATGTTAAAGCAATAATTGTTTAAAATTTTATTATCATTGCTAATAATATTTCCTTTGCTTGATGATAGAAAATTGCGGTTTTTCATGAATTTTTAACTTTTTGAAATTTCGTCCCTTGAAGTGAGTTAATATTCAATTTAGTTTGACCAAAATAATTGTTTAAACAAGTTGTATATATGTATGTATGTATGTATTTAATCTCTTCCCATTTACGGGTTTGAGGGCCTCCGTTCCCTTTACAATAGGTTACA
>WSXT02004740.1:0-14947 GCA_011762715.2 Neuroterus valhalla | reverse complement strand
AATAGCACGCATCCTCGGCGCCTGACTCAAACATATAGGCTTTGTTTCTATTCACCAACACTACAAAACTGCGTCGTTTATTTTCAGGTATCAATTTTGTCATCGTTTTTCATAGGGCGCCTGGACTTATAGAGGTCTCTCATTTCTTTCTGATTCTGAAATTATTTCTGGTCCTTCTCCGAAATTCGTCAGAGAATTTAAAGAAAATTCAGAATTGACAGAATAATAGTGGTTTTTCTAAAAAATTTCAAAGTTGTTTCATTCTATCCTAGTCCTCCCTGTCTTGAAGAAAAGAGAAAAAATTTTGTCTAAAAACGAAAATTCACGTGTTCTGATAAAACCATACGAAATACATAAGAGCCACACACGGCTGTAGCTTGGTGGTGATTCTCTACTTGTTGCATTTTTCAATTTTAAGCATCGACGACCGCAATCAGCGCTCGGATGAGTGACCGCCTGTTGGCAAGCGACTGCGTCCAGGACGTTTGATTTTCTGCAGCTGCCTACTCTCCTGGACAAATATTCATGTGGGTGCGAACTTTTCAAACAGAAACCCGCCTGTAGAAGGAAGGGATTTTAGGGATTAGAGACTGAAGCTCTACTTTCCACTCCCTAGGGAGTGAAAAGTAACGTCAGAGATGAATTATGAGAAATATACATGTATAGGCTTTCATTGAACGATAACCGTCCCACTCACCGTGAAATTTTTGAGGAAATTTTCGTTGGAAATGATAGAATTTTACGGTAATTTATGGAAAGTTATCATACATTACTTGCGAAATAACCGTGAATAACCGAATATTTCCGTTAATTTATGGAAATTTTTTAATTCAATTTTGTGGTACTTATCGTAAGTCACCATAAATTACCTGTGAAATTACTATAAATGGCCGAAATTTCCTAACCCTGGGAAGGAATCGTCTCATTAGTACAGAGTCAGGCCACGTCAACTGTGCCCATGGAATTTTGGTGATTTCTCAAAAAGTGACAACAATTGGAAAAATCTGTACATAATAGCATTACAAAAAAACACTTCAAACCGTTTTTCAAAAAACTGCACCGTTTTCATTATTTTTTTAAATAATGATTTTTGCAACTTTTAATAGAAAAATTAATAACTTACGACTCGTTCGCAATAATCGAATGGAATTTGGTATGACACTTGTGGAGAAATTTCTCTTCCTGATAAGAATTTTTCTATAATGAATTTGCAAAATGCTAATTTTTTCCTTACAATTATTCAAATAAATTTGATTATTCAAAACATTAGGCCTCCGATCGTAGTGACATTTTCACACAATGTAGTATCAACACTTTATCCCGTTATCAGAGAAGAAAAAATTGGTAATTCTCACTCTGATAGTATTAAAAAAAGTTTTTGTCGCGGGCGCCGCGTAACAATTGTGCCACGAACGGCGCAATCCTGGGACTCTCATGTGTGATATTCTTACTTTTCAGATACAAATAAATGATTCCACAGAAAAAAAAAATTTCGATGCACAAATATGCCAAATAAGTGAGTTTGTTTATAAAAATTTTTTGGAACGATGACAAATGTTGTTTCGATGTACTCTAATGTGTAATATTCTTGTTCTTCAGATGAAAATAAATTATTCCCGTGAAAATAAAAATTGTCGATGTACAAATATGCCAAATAAGTGAATTTCTTTATAAAAATTGTTTAAACTATTAACTATCATTGTTATTTGGAGATTTTTCACAATTAAAAATTGATTCTCTATATTTTTACAACAAAATTCATACAGGCTATTCATCTACAATTTACATTTTTATTCAGAAAAAGTAACTCTACTAATCCTACACCTTTGTAAAGAAATATTGATGAATTGGGCTGAGTAAATATCGCAAACATAGCCAAATGCAAATTTAAAGTTGAATAACAAACAATTAAATAACAAATTCAAAAAACGTCCAGCTCTACATTGAAGTACGATGCTTCATGAGTATTTGAAGAAAAAAAGCTCTGATCCTTTGGAAAATGAGATGTCCGAGGAAGAGAAAACTCTTCACAACTGTATACCAAATTTCATCCGATTATTGCCAACGAGTCGTAAGTTATTCATCCTTCTAATAAAAGTTGCAAAAATCATTATTTTCAAAAATAATGAAAACAGTGCAGTTTCTTGTAAAACGGTTCAAAATTTTTTTTTCTAATGCTATTATGTACAGATTTTTCCAATTGTTGTCAAGTCTTTAAAAAATCACAAAAATTTAATGGGCACAGTTGACGTGGCTAGTGTTCTAATGAGTTTAAGTGCTCGGAGAAGTTCTCACGAGCTCGAGAATATGCTCGAGAATATGCTCGGTTTT
This sequence comes from Neuroterus valhalla, assembly GCA_011762715.2. Classification (NCBI taxonomy): domain Eukaryota; kingdom Metazoa; phylum Arthropoda; class Insecta; order Hymenoptera; family Cynipidae; genus Neuroterus; species Neuroterus valhalla. Next base: position 12,616 of record WSXT02004740.1, on the reverse strand, counting down.
TATGTGCTCTGAGAATTTACTAAGAATTTATGAGGGCTTAAAAATATGTTCGTTAGCCCTCATCCTCAATCACTTTCTAGTGCCAAATCTTTGTTACTGTCTTCGTTATTAGATGGGACGATGCATATTAGTCATATTACACGTTTTTAGAATATTAATGAAATTTATAAGTTCAAGGCTCACATTTAAAAAGTTGGGGATTTCAATTCCTGATTGTTCTTCACATTTACTTTAAATGTCTGATTGTGAATTAAAGATTAAACCAGCTAAATAATACGATTTAATTTTGAAGCTTGGTGTTATGTTTGTGGTATACTGTTCGATAAATTGAAAATTGTATTTCAAGCAACTGTGGAAAATGGACAATTTTCAACTTATCGAACAATAAACATAAAAATAACATCAAACACTGTATTGTCTCCCCTGCTCACAACATTCGGCGTGACTAACGTGAAATTAGATTAAATTAAAATTATTATGCTTGAGGTTTAAATATCATTGGAGATTAAATGATTTAAAAAAATATTTAGCTGACAGTCGAGCGATGTTCCATTTATCTGCAGAATATTATAAGAGATGGGAACGAAAACATCCATATGACCTGAATGATAGAAAGTTAATTGGTTTCAAATAATTTAATCCTTAATTTGTCAACATTGATGATAATTTTATAATTTCAAAACCCAAAATTTAAAATAAAATTATCATAAGTAAATAACGAAAAATTACTTGACACGTTAGAAAATAAAAACATGAATCCGTTGATCGGAGATCGACACACGTCGGATACGCTCGCCTGCGCTCGGTCCATGGCTTGATGTCTTCTGCTAGAACAGGTAGTAACTTTCGGAACCAATTTTAATAATTGGTTTCAACCTCATTACAAAACGTATAAAATATCCATATTATACATCGTGTTCCTACAGAAAATAGAAAACTTGCTATTATCAAATATGAAACCTTCTTATAAAAATAGTACAACTCATTATTTAAATATTATATTCCAAAATTTTAGCGTTCTGCCCCAATTTGCTACCTATTACAGTAATTTTTCTAATATAAAGTTTCTCAGTGAATCAGATATTTAACGTTTGTTATGACTAGTGCATTCTATTAATTTTTAACTTATTCTATAGTTATTAGAGTTATAAGGAAAAAAACGTGTCACGTGAATTTTTATTCTAAAATGCTAATTTTTATGTATGGCGAGAGTTGCTCATGTACGCAGTTTTACTTTGCAATATTATCGGTAAGACTAAAAAAGTATTTAACTGAAACTTGCAAGATAAATCTAGGTAAAAATTCATGATATGCGTTATTCCATTTTCAGCAACTGCAATACAAATATTAAGGAAATGTTTTTATTTAGGTGCATATAAGATTAATTATATATAAGACTTGTGTATCAGAACATTAGAACTATCAGAAGAGAATAAATTACACAATGCTTCCGAAAGTCATAGTATTCATTATGTACTTTACATCAGCGCTTTATTTGTACCTTATTTCCAAATTTAGTTTAAAAGTTGATAGTTATTACCTAATTAAAAAATATTATTATTCCTAAAAAATATTAACTTTACTAAATGTTTGATAAACTTATAAACATTGATAAATTTTAAATGCTTTAAATGCTCATGAATGCTCCGTTTATGCTTAAATGCTGAGCATTTTCTCATGAGAATTTGCTCGGCGTAAATTCTCAAGCATTTAAGACCTCTAGACGTGGCCTGTTTCATAATAAAAATAAAAATACGGTCCAATAATTTTAAATAGAGTTATTTTGTGCATTTTCCTCATTTTTAGCACTTTGACATACAGTTCGACTGTCATGCAGTATCTAGTGGATTCTTCGCGGCACTTTGCCAACGGACCTGCAGGGTTTAAAAGATGGAATGGTGTATTTATTTAGCAAAGAAGCGGAAGAGGAAGGAGGCGGTTGTAGAGGTTGTAGGACGGGGAAGATGTTACTAGTCCCGTAACTCGTAACTTGCGGTACGGCAACGGTAATGGCGATTTTATGTTGCGATGGTGCATGGTGTACTCGTTGCTCCGAATGCTAAGGGTATCGTCCGCAATGCGGGTTTTTTCCTTATATTACGCACTGGAAAACTTTTAAAGAGCACAAGAGAGTGAAATAACGAAAGGGAAGGGAAGAGGCACTCTCTCTAGGTCTTTTACCAGCAAAGTAGAGCACCGTCCATCACGAACGCCCACGATGACCCCCCGGAAATCGGTCGCATTTTCTCTTCCTACCACGTACGCACATTCTTCTACACCCCATTTTGGTAAATGCCCTTTCATGACCATTTTGTGCGAGGTGAGTGTGTGGGAGATCCTACTCCTTATTTTTTATTTCTTTTAATAAATTATTGTACTTACTTTGAGCAATAAATCCGAACCACGTGGGAATGAGCGTCCGTCAATGAACTGCGTTACCAATTTTGGGATGTTTTTTTCCCTTATCCTTTCAGAAGTAATCGAACTTTTGTCTGAGCTTGAGAAGTATCCTGCGTATTCGCGATTCTATTGAGTTTATTTGCTGAAATGCAACATGTCAAGCTATTTGTGATATAAGTGCGAAAAATAGGTGATTGTGTGTGACTGTGAATGCTGCATCAATAAGCCGGAGTATACCACACGTTATTTTTTGCAAGGCCTGTTCGGAAAAGTTATGTTGGGAGGAGTTGATGAAAAATAAATACTTTATATCGCATACAGGTCTTCTGAAAATCAAAGGAAACATGATTGGAATCAACTTCTTTCGGCTAATCTAATTTTTCAATCACCCGAGAGCAATTTTGATTTCTCTGAATTAATCAACTTCATAATATATAAGTCGCAAATTAGATTTTCGAGCACGATAACTCGCAGACTGTCACTAGTTACCCACTACCACACTGTCACAGCTAATACACTAAACTGCTCACATTAAAAAAACTGGTACTCACACTGCTCTTCGGATGTCACCAGTATACAGTATAAAGTCTAATCCAGAACATTAAATATGCAAACTTCCGGAAGCGTGAAGATACTAACACCAATGTTTGAAGTTACCGATTCCTGCGTCTAAGTATCCCATCTCGAAAGTGCACATGAGCAGTTTTCTTACTAGTGCATAGAGCAATTTATCTTTAAACTGCGCATGCGTGAAAATTGTTCGCGCATGGTCAGAACAATGAAAACGATTTAAAAAATGGTTAAGCTCAGCCAAAAGAGAAGGATTTTCAACAAGAAAGGAAAATTAGGAACCGAAAAATAAATAATTCTCAACCAAACACTTACTTATTCCAAACGGATTTTTGGAACTTTGAACCAGAGAGGCCAATTCGATGCGTCCAGGATGATCCATTAAAATCAATAGGGATTATAGGTACATTACCAATCCGATTTGGCTTCCTGTTCTCCTGGGTTTTATGAAGAAACCTCGATTGGCCGATCGGGTTCAATCAGTCCCCACGACGAGGCCCGCAACCAATCATAAGCATCGGAGAGAGAGAACAACATCACCTTAGGCTTCAGTTTCAGGTCAGCCCTGGAGATCGCGAACTGCAACGTTGACGAAACTTCAGCAAAATCAGTAGTTTTGTATACGAAAAAAATCCGAAACACCTCGTTTCATGACAAAAAAATCTGCCCGCTGCACGGGGACATTCTCATGGCGCACTTCGCGCGCGGCTGGCTTCGTTCGCAAGTTTGAGCGGGCCTAGGGTACAGGTTTTTTGGATCTTGCGCTTCGCGCTCGAAGGTAATCTTACCTTGCGCTCTGCACTCGGTTATGAATTTACCTCCAAACAGTTGTATGAAAAGCTTGAGAAACTCAAAAGCGGAATGTCGATTATTTTAATTTAATGAGTGTCGATTCTGTTTATTCTTTTTTGTTAAACCTTTTTTGGCTTCAAAGAATACATCTTCATTGCGTGTCTCATGCTGCGCACTAGATTAAAGTTTGTCCAAAACGATGGAGAAGTTTTATTGCCTAATTTTTTTCACATGTTGTGTAGTTTTTCTAGAAATTCAATTCTTAAATTTCAAATTTCATTTTTCACGATTAAAACGAAAACTACGCGTCCTATGGGAAAAGTTATAAGAAATCCACAGATCTTTTCCGGGTGAACAACTTTTCTCCATAAATCTTCTGTGTAAGCGTTAGTCATTCTTTCAAACATTTTATTATTTCATTCTTATAATTATTTTTCCTGATTGAAATGAAAAGTGAATATCCTGTTGAAGAAGCTGAGAACACATTTAGAGATATTTTCCTGGTAAAGATTTTGCGTCCATTCGATTTTGCCTAAGCTTGGGTCAATTGTCCAAAAGTTCATTTTTTTCATTTCTTATATGGTCTTTTACAAATGGAGCAAAAACTATTTGTCCCATCAAAAAGTGAACTCTACCAAATTTGTAGATCTTTTTTTGGTGCACAATTATAGTTTATTTATATTTCCCCGTACCTCACATAGTTTGACCAAAAAATGAACCTTTCTATTTTTCATTTTTTTATGCGACCAAAATTTGATGAGAATGCAAAAGTGGTTATATTTCCAAATAATTAGTTCCATTTTTTACCTAATAGCTCAATTTCCAACCAAAAAATAAAATTTCCAACAGAAATCTATTTCTAATCCGTCAAGTAAGATTTCTGAATACAGAAGTACAACCTCAACCATAGAAGGTAAATTTGAAAAATCAAGAGGAACAGATGATTTGCAGATTTGCATATTATTTTTCAGCAAATGAGAGAAACAAATTTTTGATGAGATAAATTCAACAAAATATACGAATGTTCCACATTATACATCAATTAATAATCAAACTCATAGGAGATAAACTTTCCACTAAGAATCGAATAATTGGGAATTTGAGTTTAAGAAAATATTTTCCAATAAAAATTCCTAATTTTCGCAGAAATCATTGCAGTTCCAATCGAGAAAGACAAATTCCAAACAAAAGAGTTCCATCCGCGAATTAATAATTCATTTTTCCACTAGGTAGTAGACATTTCTACCGAAGAATTTGAGTTTTCAACATAAGAGTGCGTTTCTCATCCGAAAAATTAGATTTTTATTCAAAACAGTTGATTCTCAATTAAGAAAGATTCCACAATCCAAAAGTTCAATTTCTTGATGAAACAATTACAGCATCGACCTATACAGACGGAATCCCAAAGAAAAAAGATGGCTTTTAAAAAAATAGTTAGATTTTCGAATGAATAGATCAATATTTCACCAAATATTTCGGATATCCGCTAGGAAATGTGAATTTTCAATAAAACAGTTCGTCTTCGATATGTCAAGTTAGATTTTTAGTGAGAAAAGTTTATTCTTAACCGAGAAAAATAAATCCTACAATCCAAAAGGAGGAGATTATAACCAACCAACTGAATTTTTGATCAGGAAGAATCACTTCAAAATCAGTTTTTAACATAGAAGAGTATCATATTGAAAAGTTGTTTTTCAGGAAATAAAACAATGACATTTTTGACCAGATAAATTCAACGTAAAATGACAAATTTTCTACAAAATGCACCAATTTCCTATCAAACTCATGAAGAATAAATCAAAGTAGAAGTTTCAAATGAAACGCCTAAATTTTGATAAATATAAAAATATAGATAGAATAATAACGGTTTTATTTTCTATAGAATAATCGACCTTCCAACAAAATACTTGAATTCAAAAACCAAATATCTTAAAGTTATACCGAATGGACGAATCTCCAACAAAAAATCAAGTACATCAATCGAAAACAAAATGGTTGGATTTTGAAGCTAAATAGACGAATCATCTGCAGAACAGAATTCGAATTAAAAAAGTATCATTTTTTAACAAAAGAACTAATCATCTACCGAATGGTTTACTATTGAAAGGAAAAGTTTCATTTCCAACCAAGTAGTTCACTCATTATCCAAAGACATGTTTTTGAACAAATAAGACAACAATTACAGCGTAAGATTCCTAACTAATAATATAAACTAATCTAATAATAGGTTATCTAATAATGTTATCTAATCTCTTATCAAAAATTACACATTTGCAATAGACAGGAGTATTCCCCAACAAAATAGAGGACGTTTGACAAAATAGTTGAATTCTCAACAAAATATGCAAAATTTTATTCAAAAAGTTTAATTTTCAACGTATTGGATGGAATTTCAACTAAAATGAGTTGAAAGGCGTGCCTTTTTTATAGGAAATTTCAATCAAAACTTCATCGTTTTCAAGCTGCATTGCTTTCTATGTTATAAGCTTAAAAATTGAATCTTTCTGAAATCTCAATGCTCCTAAACGTTGATAATTTGATCATCAATTAAACTCTTGATGAATGTGATTTTAACATATACTGTTGAAACATCCTATCGCAAGATTGCAAAAAGTTCTTAATCTTACAATTTCGCTAGCCAAGATTCTCAGCTATTTTTGGGATCATATTGGTTGCTAATTCTTTGTATTGAACCTCAAAACATCTATTCACTTACAATTCAATACGGTAGACTGAAATTTTGTTCGAAGATTCATTTCTTATTACACAAATTGTATATTATAATCTGCCTTTCTAAGATTCTGTATTCATAAGTGAAAACTACCTTCAATCACAATTTCCTTTCCCTTCCCTCAAACAAAGTAAATTAAATGATATTTTGTCGTAGGCTTTGTCAGGCGACTAACAGAGTTCACTTCGCCTGGGGTGAAAATTACTTTGTACCAACCTCTGGCTTTACAAACCTCGAAGGGTTAATATCATATAACTCAATGTCAAGAATTTTCACGTTACAACAAACAGTGAGCCAGAAGCATTAAAAACATGACTCAAAATCACAGATTCTAAGGAATAGTATCAAGTTTGCAGTTTTGAGTTTTTCGGGGTATCTGATTCTAATATGATGGTAGAAATTCAGAACTAAATATAGGAGATCTAAAATGGCAGATTATTATTGGAAATTCGAATTGAATTTTCACTAATTTGTGTCTATAGGGGTTTTAAGAAAAACCGATTTCAAATTTGACGTTGGAAGTTTTAAGTTTAACTTGGCGAATCTGAAATAGGACTGGTCCAAATACAATGTTTGTAGAACTGTGCCTATAAGGGTTTCCCAGGTCGCTGATTCCAAAGATGATGGTGACAACCATAAGAATTCATATGGCGACTGAGCAGCCACCTCAAATACTTTCTACTTAATTTCTCCTGATATAATCACAGTCCTTGTTACGTGATTCTTGAGCTTCCCCTGAAACTTGGTGCAATTGGAAACAAAGCATTTCCCGAAATCAGTGGGCCAGAAATAAAGATTTTATAAACGGAAGCCGGAAGAGGATACCAAGCGTACAGTTTGGCTGTATTAAGAGCTTCTGATCCAAAAAGAGGAGGACAGAGCTTGCAGATTTGGGGAAAGTTGATGTGTTGAACTAGTATCTATCCAAGGGATTTCGGATGACATAACCGATTCTTTGACAATTCTCCCACCCATATTTTGTTATTTGTTGTCCCGCTTACTCCTGATTTAGGATAACCAACTGGTAGACCAATCTAGCTTTCAAAACAACTTCTGAAAGAGTGCTTTTTTATCTTGAAAGCTAACTTTTCAGAAGGACTTTCCACTTCATGAGATTCAAGCAGAAAGATGCAACGAGCATTCGAAAAATCTGATTCAAGCATGTTAAGAGGATAGACCACCAAGTCTGAACGTAGATGGGTCAGTTTCTCTGCTGATAATTCCTCCAATGTTATTCATCCAAAAACTTCGGACGAATTTCGGATTCCGGAATCGATTCGAATTCGTCCGAAACGTGGTCCGGTTATTGTCCTCCGGATTCTATCCGAAAGTGTCAGCGATTTTTCCGACAGAAGCAGCACGAAATCAAATCTGGTTTTCATCCGGTAGAATCCGAAAGTTGTCCGGTGTGACGGATTCAATCAATCCGAAAAGAATCTGTTTGGGTCCGCGTGTTGTACGGTGTAACGGATAATATTATTCCAAATTGTGTACGGTCATATCCATTTTTTGGATGGTCTTCCGGATGTGATTAATCCAGAATGTGTCCTGTCGGATCCGTGTTTTGTACGGTCTGAAGAGTTCGATCAATCCACGCATAGAAATTCAGTTACATAATACGTTAAAACCGATATTACAATTTAGTATAATCTTTTGCGATTTACACTGAGAACCCGTGTCCTACAGTTTGAATAGAAAATAAGGGAACTAACATATGCTATTTTACTCGAAATCGAATATACACATTATACATTATTTTTATATAATGCAATAATCATAATTTCATATTAATTTAAATTCGGAATTGGCAATATTTCAAATAATTTATCCATGTTCTCTCAAAACAGATGATATTATTAAATTATAAGCTGAAGCAGAAAAATCAGGTTAGAACAAAACGAAGCTGGCAGGAATTGAACACGCGTCTTCAGAGGAGCAGTCGAGCGATGTTCCATTTATCAACAGAACATTATGCGAGATGGGAATGAAAACATCCATTTGACTTAAATGACAGAAACTTCATTGGTTCCAATTAATTCAACCCTTAATTTATCGACATTGATGATAATTTCATAATTTTTAAATCGAATGCCTAATAATTCGACTCAGAAAACTTCAAAATCAAAAGTAAAAACGGGAAAATGTTCTGTTTCAATATGGTCAAAACTTGGAATAAATGGAATTCAAAAATATCTATAGGCTTTTTCTTTCGTTTCAATCACCAAATACAACTCAAAGCCGCGAATTAATTCCAGATAGGACCGGACTATTTACGGAGTCTATTGTTTTTGAACGTACCGATTTCGGATGAATTCGGATCACTTTCCGTTTTTGACTTTAACAAAAACATTTTCAAGTTCTGAATTCTGGACTGATTTCACATAGAGACATACTATTTCTGGAGTCGATGTTTTTAACGGACAGATTTCGGATTTGATCGGACCACTTACTGTTTTCACTTCAACAAAAATAATCTGATTTTGAATTCCGGACCGATTTCGGATGGATTCGGACTATTTGCGGAGTCAATGTTTTGACCAGACAGATTTCGGATTTAATCGGACAACTTCCCGTTTTCACTCTAACAAAAATAATTTCAGGTTCTGAATTCCGGACCAGTTTTGGATTTAATCGGGCAACTTCTCGTTTTCACTTTAATGAGAATAATCTCAGGTTCTGAATTCCGGACCGATTCCGGATGGATTCGGACTATTTGCGGAGTCAATGTTTTGACCAGACAGATTTCGGATTTAATCGGACAACTTCCCGTTTTCACTCTAACAAGAATAATTTCAGGTTCTGAATTCCGGACCAGTTTCGGATTTTATCGGACAACTTCCCGTTTCCACTTTCACGAGAATAATCTTAGGTTCTGATTTCCGGGCCGATTCCGGATGGATCTGGACTATTTGCGGAGTCGATATTTTTGACCAGACAGATTTCGGATTTAATCCGATCACTCTCTGTTACACTTTTACAAGAATTATCTCTGGTTCTAAATTCCGGACCGGTTTCGGATAGAGCGGGACTAATTTTGGAGTCTATGTTTTCGAACGGAAAGATTTCGGATCAAATCGGACCACTTCCCGTTTTCACTTTAACAACAATGATCTCAGGTTCTGAATTCCAGGCCGATTTCGGATAGAGCCGGACTTATTTCGGAGTCTGGTTTTCGAACAAGCTGATCTCGGATTTAATCCAACTACTCTTCGTTTTCACTTTAACAAAAATAATCTCAGGTTCTGAATTTTAGGCGGACTTCGGATAGAGCCAGACTATTTGCGGAGTCGATTTTTTTGACCAAACAGATTTCGGATTTAACCGGACCACTCTCGGATTTCACTTCATCAAAAATAATTTCAGGTTCTAAACTCCGGAATCATCTCGGATGAAAGCGGAATCTTTCCGAAGTTGAACTTTATTGTACGGTCAGGTTTCGGACTCAGCCAGACAAATTCCAGATTCTCTTCGTACAGTTTTCGGATTAGATCGGGATTCTTGAATCAGATCGATTTCGAATGAGCTCGGATCAATTCCGGAATCCGAAATTTTCAGAAGGGCAGAAACATAGCATCTCTCTTGGAGAACAGGGTATTCATTTGACCTTGAATGTAGCCTCCCCCGGCTTCGAAAACTTTAATGGTTTCTCCAATAGAACTTAATCAGAATGGTCGATAGAAATAAGTTGACGATGAAGGACTTTTTTCACATGCCACTATCTTCTGCAATGAATTTGGTTCTCGGATGTATAGCTTTGATGATACAAAAGGAGTGAGGAAAATTTGTCGGTCATTAAAGTCGAGCTCTCCAGCAGATTTTTGTTTGTATTGTGAATGGCCTGTACTTACATAAAAATACCACTTCGAGATCAGAATTATATTCAAGATGTAAACAAAAGAGAGTGTTTTCAGGATGAGTTTACTGATTGTGATGAGAGAGTTCGCCTTGTGATCAAGAATTAATCGTGAATGCAATTTCGCACTCTGTGTAGTCACATTGGTGTGTTCTGGGTAACACCTACTTCAAGCTTACCTTATTTTATTCTATACGACAGGGTTAAGTCAAATCTACTCAATTTTTCTTTAGACCTAATGAAATTACTTTCATGTTTAGTCAATTTTTTCTTCATGAGCATAGCTAATGCTTGATAGAAAAGATTGTGTGGGCTTTAAATTTTCGTAAATTAGTTCCGAAGGAGAAAGTGCTAATTCTTGTACAAAATATACGCTGGCGATTCGACCCTCTGCGCAAAGGCTTATCGATGCAGCATAAATCATGTTGATTCAGAACTACGTAATTACCTTAATTCTGACGTTTCACACCTGTTCGAACGTTTAGCCAAGTCATCAAATTATATTGTGAAGAGAAAGATTTATATTGGTATTTGGGTCTATACTATTTTTTTTCATGGATATATTTACAAGAGCAGTATTTAAAAAAAAATATCATTATACATCAATAATAAATAATTAATGTCAAAACGTTTCGTCCTGGGTTGATTCATTAGGTTCATCAGTAAGGCAACATGAAACAACCTCGCCATGGACGATAAAATTATTATTTTTATTTTTTATTCTCCAAAAAATTTTTTTTAATTATTGTAAAAAATAAATTATTTCACAGATTATCAAATTGATATTGAATAATTGTAAGTAGTAAATAAAATTGTCATGTAAGAAATTTCGATCAATGATGGGGATCCGAAATTTTACTTAACTGACAAAAAATAATTTTAATTTTGATAAGAATCCAAAAATATGTAAAATTTTATAAAACATAATATCAACCATTTCAATCACGGATTGAGATTCGAAATTTGAGTTAATTGGGATATTTCGATCGCGAATGGGGATCGAATTTCGAGTTGCTTGACTTTAATTCATTTTAGTTTTGATGAATTAAAAGAAAACATATTCAATTTTAACATGATTTGTCATGAGTTAGGACTGGATAAAAACAAAAACGATTTCAAGACTTATTCTTTCCTTCTTGTTCTCCTACTGTTGTTCCTCTACCCACTTAAAATTGAGGAGCACTTCGCGAACAACACAATTACTATTTGAAATATCTTGTAATTGAGAAAAATCGAATGAGAAACGATATATTTTCTCTGAAAGGACTAAATATTTTTGAATAGAACCGTTGTATTCGAAATCACGGTAAAGACTGTTGAGATATAAAGATCTCTGACGTTCGAAGGATTCAAGTGAGAAAGAGACTTTAAAATTTTTTTCTCTTTTCCCAAGAAGACGAGCCGCGTCGTAATGCTAGAAACTGTAAACACATGTCCAGGACATTTCCCCTCTCCGTTTTTTCACCCATTTTTGAAACAGGTTAGCTAATACTGAAGAATAAGTTCATTTTCAGTTTTACCTCCCTATTACTATGCGAGAAAGTTCAATTCTATTAATTTTACCCTTTTTTCCGAGTTTAAATTTGGTAAGAAATATTCCAATTCTTTGGTCAGTAACAAATTGAAGCTTTTAAGCACTCTCAATTTGGCTGTAGTAAGTGACACTTTAATCAACGTAATGTTTGTAAAATAAATATTATTTAATTACTTAATTTACAATAATAATAACAAAAATAACAGTAATTATAATAACAAAAAGAACAACAATGATAACAACAACAATAACAACAATTATCATCATCATTATCACCAATCATTTATTTACTTATATAATGGTTTGTTTGTTTGTTTATTTGTTTTTATTGCATTTATTTATTCAACTATTTATTTATTTTCAAGAAATGATTGTTATTCATTCATTTTATCTAATCAAAGCTACATTTTATTTAAGTTTTTAGGAATTCTGAGGCGAAGGTGGATTTTTATCAAAATTAAAATTATTTTTTGTCAGTTAAGTAAAATTTGGGATCCCCATCCGTGATCGAAATTATTTACATGGCAATTTCATGCACTACTTACAGTTATTCGATATCAATTTGATAATCTGTCAAATAATCAATTTTTTACAATAATTTTCAAAAAGTTTTCTAAAGAATAAAAAATAAAAATAATAATTCTATCGTCTAAGTCTAAGGCTACTTGGTGGGTACCTATCACCACTACGTAGCGCGTCCCCAGGTTGCGGATAGAGGAAAGGCCCCTGAGGTTAA